>JAPMOR010005583.1:59895-71232 GCA_026543865.1 Argiope aurantia
ACACTATTATATATATAAACCAATTTGATTCTATATTTTACTTTAGACTGTTACTAATTAATATAAAACCATAGATTCTCACTTAGAAATATTACCATCGATTCAATTTTTGAAGTGCTTACTATAGTAACTTGTAGAACCCAGAATGAGTTTCTTTAGGCGCATTTCATCTCTTCGATGCTACGGAAGACATCGGACATTTCAAGTACTCTAACTAAAGGCTAAGAAATTTCTAAGAAATAGAAACATTCTATGAGGGATAAAAAGGTGCATGCACTTGTGCATTAAATTTTTTATATAATCTTAGATTAAACTAATATTAAGAGGTGCAATCTTTTTCTAACTGAAACATATCTAGCAGTCTTTTGGTTAGTAAAGCGGGCGGAAAATGAATATAAGTTTTGCCATATTTTGTTATTCCTATACATTTTGTAATGGAATCATTTTGTGTGGCTGTTAATATGTGCTAGATTCAGACAAGATAAAAATCGTGACTAAATTCGACAAAGTGTGAAATAATAGATGCATTTAAGAGAAGAAATAACGAAAGAAAACCAATCAGTGGGTCTCATAAGTGCGTGAATCTTACCCCACATCTCTTTGAGGACATTCTCCGTTGTTATCAGAAATGATAATGTGATTAATTCTTTGCATTCGGAAACACAATTGGGTTTGTAACTATTCTCTAAATATTCGGTTATTCTTTTATTGTTTCGAGAAATAAAATAAAATACAATCGGTTCATTTGATTTCTTTCAAAAACTGAAATTACAATCTCTGTCCGTCCACCGTCTGTAAGCTTCTACTTTCAGAAACATAAAAACACGATATCTTAAAAATACAATGATTTTACTATATCAAATTTGATACGGAATTTTTTTACTGCAAGAGTACTATTGTGGCAAATTTTTGATTCAGTCAGTTGAAAAAAACTTGTCTAAAACACTAATTCGATTTTTGGATTACATTAACAGCATGATAGGGATTAATCGCCAAAACATTCGCTAAGGATCAATGGTTAGATAGAAATAAAATGCTAAATTGACACCAATAAGAAAACAAAAGATTCATATTTCATAACTATTGTATGCCAATACCATGCAATGTATTCTCTGGTTTAACATCTTTATGAGAGAGTATGTGAGAAAGTTTTGGGGAGTCCACTCTTGCTGATTTAAATATTCCAAAATTATATTTGTGTGAAAAGACTATTTATATATTTAAAATAAGTTCTAAAATCAAAATAACAGTTCCACAGCACCAAATGCTGGTTCGATTTTGTTCATTTCTATTTCATATGAAAGCTCATGACCTCCAAGTATATCATCAATAATTATATCTCCAATCCTCCATCTTCGATTGATATTATAAAAAGAAACGTTGAGGCAACTTTATTGCTCGCCAAATTTATTTGCCAATTGATTTCAGCATTTCGTGCATATCGATAATCAGTCAGTACTCCTGTTTTTAATTGAAGTATAGTCTCAATAAAACTTTTATTGGGTGTGATTAGACGGAATTCATTTAAGTGGCTAAATTAATGCTAATGTTATAAGTAGAGGATGGTTGATTGCGAAAAGTGACTCACAATAAGTTACATTAGAAGAATATTTTCTACACAAAAAACAAGTTCTCAAACTGCTGGGGAAGAAAGCCAGTATGTTGGTCAACTGTACACAGAGATGAAATAATTGATTTATGCAATGCCATCTTTTCCTCGTCACTCTTACCGAAACTGCCACTCATTTCGAAAGAGGTGGTGCAAGTGCCAATAAGTCAGTTTCCCCAGACAGGAGCAAGGCTCCTCCTTCGCCAGTTCCTCGCCTCCCGGCTACAAATCTATTCGGAATATTTTTGTGGTCGGATTTCTTGTTATCAGTTTAGCAAACAAGTTCTGTTTGCTGTCGTACCAAGAAACCTTCCTTTTAACTCTGTTTTTTTGCTCACCGGAGTGTGTTATGTATTTTAGCCTGCGTGTCTAGAAGCAGTGTTCCCTTATCACAAACCCCCTAGGATGGAGGCTATCCACTTATCTCAGTGGGGTCGATGCAGTTTTACAAGATTAATTGCGCTCCCCAGAGGGAGAAAGCGATCACGCAAATTTTATTCTTAATATTTACTTATTCCTTATTGCCTTGTGGATTCTGTTTAACAAGGTTGTCAGTGTCTTGATCCGTTGGCCATATGCAGACAACAATGAATATATTTGCAACCGAGAAAACATCATATGCCTGAATCTTCAATAAAAATTTCGACGTTCAATTTCATAATTATTAATAATTTCCAGGTTTGAAAATACTTTTGACTCAAAAAATGGTATGAGATAATATTTTCTTCTTTGAAAGTACTTAACGGTTTTACTAATCATTTTAACTTATAAAACGAAATAAATCTCATGTCTGATCAATAATTACTAATATCATCAATGGATCAGTTTTAAAAGTAGTTATTATGAACAAATGTCTCTAAAGTGCTGGTTGGAAAACATCAATTTTATCTTTATTCTGTTCTTCTTCCTTTTTTACATTCGTTGAATTAAATGTCCAAACAATTAAAATAAAAAATAAATTAAGCTGCAATAAATATTTGAATAATATTAAACTACATTTTTTTTTTACTTTATGACTACTTTAAACCAGTTATAGAATTTGTTGTTATTGTTGTTGTTTCTAATGGCGCCATGGACAAGCTCGCTGATGAAATCAACGATTTTAAGCCGAGGGTGCGTCTCTTGTTTTTTAGAAGTGCCAACTAGGGCCAAGAGTACGTCTTAGCTACTCACACATCACATTCGCTTGCACAGCCCCTTTTTATAGGGGGGGGGTACATTCACACATCTCACAGATAGTTATAGAATTTAAAAATCACGATTAAATAATAATTAATTAAACGGTGATAATCTGTGAATGCAAATGGGTAGTTTCAGAAATCTTTAGACCATTTTAAATATACCTCGAGTGAACGTTTGCTGCTAAATATATATGCCAAAATATTTTGGCTTTGCTTTATGTCAATATATACAAGAAATTCAAAATAAGAAAACTCTTTACTTAAAGTAGCATGATATCCCCAAATAATAAAGATTAAAGTGTGCATGTGTATTTGTTTGTAGTTGCAGACCACTTGACTTACAGATACCGAATTCGGAACATACATTGGGGAGTAAAAATGTGCACTTTGGAACGATTTTTTTGAAATTTTAATTAATTAAAAATTATGCGAAATGTAGACGTTTTTCTGTGATAATTTCCGAAAATTTATTGCGGAAAAAGAAATTTTACAACATTTGAAATGCGTCTTTTAAATGACACCATAAAACTTTTAAATGATATGAATTTAATATTCGTGCAAATTTTTCCTAAATTTTGAAAATTTTTTTTCCCAATTTCCAGTATTTCTTATATTATTATGCTTAAATTCGAACCATTTTTATTATTCCATCAAATATTGAATCCTCTGATGTTTGTCCACTATTGGAGGCTAAACAAGAAGGATTTTATTTAATATCTGAATAGTTTATAAGATTGATAAAAATGAAGTTAAAATACCGCAAAATTTTAGAAAATAAATGAACCGGATATTTATGGTTTTAACAATTCTGTAATATTATGGGACTATCACCATCAGAAATGTTCATGTACACAATAAATAGAACTTATGTAAGATAATTACAATAGAAATTTTAATATCAAACAATCTGATGCAATCATGATCATGAACTTATATCTAAGCGATTTATCTGAAAATAAACATAGCCATATTCTTGTCAAACCAGTTGGTCGCTAGAGGCGGCTAGTTAATAATAATATTAATTCATTGATTACAAAATTATAAAAGTAAATGGATTCGTAACTGGCGGTGTTTTTAACTTACAAGATAAACACAATAACAATCCCCCATTCTACCTTGTCCTTTTCAATTTTCACGCATTTCAATGTGACAGAGATGAACTGCGAATTTTCTCTTATCAATATGGGACTTTTAAACCTGTTCCAGATTTTATCACTACCTGCACAGAAAATGTTTCATAATAATGAATGGTAGAATTGACATTAAAGTAAAAATTTTCACGAAGCGATCATTCATTATAGTCAGCACTGACAAATTTTGCTCGACATTTTGCTTCTCTCGTAAGACAGACACGTTTTTCATTGTGTTTCAAATGGATTCCGTAGCACGCACAGCAGATGCCGTTTATTTTGGACGGTGTTTCTGTTAATTATACTTCGAATATAACTGCAACTACGTTTTGGGTTAAATATACAGGTGAGTTTGCGTTTTTAAAATGGCTAAAGGAAATGTTACAAATGATATTTTTCAGATTCCATTTATGTAAAAAGGTTTTAGCAAGTTTGGCTCGATTAAAGTATTCAGTTTATCGTTGTCTTTCCTCCTTACTCTGGGCTTTGAAAACGATAATCTTCCACCAAACTATTTATCTGTTAACTGTGCATGATTATAAGTTCTTGTTCCAAATTGGCCTTAAAGAATTTTTATTTAAAATTATAAGTACATCTGGGAAAAATGTTGTTTTCGTGTGCGTCGAATTTGAGGTCGCGAACATACATCGATAAGATGTTCTGAATAAATGTATGTGACATGAATTGATAAGATTTGTATCTGAAGTAAATCACAGAAATATACAGGATGTGTCTTAACTCCATGCACAAACCTAGAGGGGAGGTTGAAATCATCAATAGGAATCAGAATCACACAGGAAAGCAGCGTTTCTATTGAAAAGGTGGCATTATAAGTAAGTTGTCGAGGCACATGGGGTTCTCATTGTAGCCGGCGACTGAGTGAGATTATCATGAATCGTTTGAATAACGACGATATTCATTTTTTAAAAATATTTGCCAATCTCTGCAGTGTACGTATCAATAGTACATGAATACCGTTGGGCAGAATTTCGAACACCTCCTCTGATGCTTCTAACTATGGTACTATTTTTTTTGTACAATAAAGTGGTAAATATTGTTTTCTGTATTGTGTTCTTGCATTGCATTTACGTTATCATTCGAGAAAAATATTTCAGAACCTGCTTTCCTATGAAATTTTGATTCATTTTGATTTTTTTTAACACCCCTCTATTCTGTACGCGGTGTTCAGAACCTGTATACTACATATCCGCTCAAATGCTGCTCCTCCCACATATACAGGTGGTTATCAAAATAATGGAAACACCTTAGATTTATAAAGAATCTTTTATTAGTATAGTGTAAGACCGCCTTTGGCATGTAATACAGCTTGGATTCACCTAGAAATCGATTCATATAAGTTTTGAATAGTGTTTAAGGAATGTTATACCATTCTTCCTGGAGATACTGTGAAAGTGTTAGGAGAGATGTCGGAGGAGGATATCGATTCCGCATTGAACGCACTAAAATAGATCATAACGGTTCAATTATATTGAGGTTGGATGACTGTGAGGGCCAAGGCAGATGTTTAACTTCATCCGCGTGTTCATAAAAGCATGATTGGACAAGTCTTGTAGCATGGATAGGTGAATTATCATCTTGGAAAATAGGATGGATCTGCTCAGATAATTTTTTTCTATACTTCTCCCCAGTGATCCTTCCTTTCAGGGTTACGATTGGTCCAAAAGAAAACCACATATCATGACAGATCCACCTTCTTATTTGGCTGTTGGAAGGAGACAATCACGATCATACGTTTGTGCAGGTGTCTTCCAAACGTGCACCCACCCTGTTGTAGGGAAAAGTGTGAAAAGCGATTCGTCAGACCATATTACTTTCTTCCACTTATCAATCGACCAAGTTTTGTGAGTGTGACACTACCATAGACGACGTTTACCATTAACATACGTGACAAGTGGCTTGGGAATTGCAGTTCTGCCATAAATGTTCTGTTTATGAAGATGCCTTCTGTCCGTAATCACTGACATTGGCGAATCCAGATGGGTATTGAGCACTGCGGCCACTTTTGCTGCATTTGTTCACTTTTTAGACATTACAATACCCGTCTATCACTGTGTTTCTCTTTCAGCTGGCTGTTTTGCTTTGCCGGGCTTGTCTTGCCCTGCTGTGTGTATGCTGTTGTGATTTTTAGACACCATACCTCTAGAAACGCCTAAAAGTTGGGATGTTTCGGTCTTACTTGTTCCAGCTAGACGGGCTCCTACAATTTGGCCTCTTTGAAAATCTGAGTCCGACATTTTACGCCTTTGAGAAAAATTCAAGAATTTCAGAACTTCAATATAGCTAACACATACTACCAGAATATATACATTGCTATTTATAAAAAAAACTTGTGGCTATTATTATATTTTAATGCTTACGAAGCGCATTCAAAAATCTCACTTTTATTCACAGGTGTTCCATTATTTTGGTAACCACCTGTATATGAGTAGGTGGATACACTCCTAAAGAATTAAAAAACTCTACAATTTTTTTGAATAACACTTTTTATCTTTAAATATTTTAATACTTTAACCATTAATACATTCGCTGCTAAGACTCACTGCCGGTATTCAGAATAATTATCTAATTAGGTAACTTCTTCATTTTTCTCCAAATTATAGCAAATATGAGGTAATCTAATTGGTCGATGGTTCGATAAAATTAGATAGCCTTTGCTAACTTGACAGTCAAGGTGTTAAAGACTTTTAATACAATTAAGTCTAAAATTATTCTGTCCCACGGATAGACGTGTAGGAATAATTCTATTATAGATTTACTAATATGTATTACTAATGAGGGAAATAATGTATCGATGTGGTGGAATTAATATTACGCCTTTGGCGATTGTTATAGTTCATTATAAAAAAATAAGTACAAACAGGAATTGAAAAAAATATATTTTACAACATTTTTGTTGAAAATATTTGCCACATATTACTATGTTTGGAAAGTCCTTAATAAGATCATTGTAGAGCACGTGCAACTTGCAGGCCAGGAATTTCATACCATTGGTTTAGATCTAGATTCGCTTGAAAATTCCTTGTTTTTTCTTACATTTAAATAATATTGTACAGTTCATATAATCATGAAAACTATATATTGTTGTTTAAGATCAAAATATCTTTTAGAAAATAATAATCATATTTTCTGTTAAAGCTCTTGGGTATTAAATTTCAACTAACTGACATTTTTGCTGTAATTAGATTAGAAGTTAGTTTTCAAAAGCCACTATTTTTAGCCGTCCTTTCAAAACTCTTTTATCAGCGAAACCTTCCAGCTTATTTGAAGTTTTCCAAAAATTGTATTCTTTCTTCAGCATAAACTGTAGCAAGATAAATGGCTGCGTCGCTCATTAAATAGTTTTAAGAAGTTTATAGTAATGTTTCCCGCCGTTAAAGGGCGTAATGGCTTCATTCCAATGTTAATCCGGGTAGATATATGTGCAAGGTTTAAGTTTTAAAGTTGTTGTAGTTTACAGTTGTTGCTGTCTCTTTAAAATACTTCTATGTATTTTCGCTCCTCCTACTCGAGAAGAAGAATTTAACTTCGTTCAATAGATAATGAGAAAGAATTTTATTACGAGGAATTTTAGTTTTTCTTACTTTGTTTATTGGCAACAGCGTTTCAATGAAGAGTTTTCTTTTTAAAAAAATATTTAGACGAGTAAGTTTTAAAAGTATAAAAAAAGGTAGTATTTAGTTTGTTAAAGAATTTTTTTTAATGTTTCGTGATTTAAAATAAAGATGGTTATTTTTTAAGCTATACAAAAAAACTGGTATGAGAATATTTTTTTAAGTAGTTTAATTTTGTTTTTTGTGCTGTAATAATGGTGATTTTTTAAACATTTTTTTTGCCGCTAAAGCAGAGTATAAAAAATTATCAGAGCAGAGAAAGCAGAGAAAAAAAGAAGAAGAAAGCCAAAGTAATAAGTTTTAAAGTAAATCGCTGCTTTATAAACAGGAAAAAAAGGTGCTTCAAGGTAGCTTTTTTATCTCTCTATTCATTATAATAATTAAAATGGACATCATTTTGAAATAGTTAACATTTTATTAAATCTAAGAGAATATAAAAAGCAAAATTTGAATAGTTCACTCAAATATTGAAATCCTGAAAATAACAAGGAAAGATATATTTTTCTAAAAACTCCAATTCGCATTCACAATTTAAATTTCACTTCTGATAAAGTTTGATTTATAAAGTTTGATTAAAGTTCAAACTGATAAAGTTTGAATTATCAGAGTAAAGTGGCAGTCTGTCCCTATTCCACTTACCCCACTCCACCATAATGACATTCGGAAAGGTACTGAATGACCTGAAAACCGAGACAACATTGGCGGAATCTATGGTTGAGCCCTAAGAGCCACCACAGGCCAATGCACAGTCTTTCCCGTAGGTGGTGCGCCCCGTTATCGGTAGGGATTTGACAACTCCCTTCCATTTCTGTTCCCACCATGGTGGCGAGAGTCAACCACTTGCCGAAAGTTTCCCCTCTCAATTTTTTAAAAGCCCTCCAGGGAATACATTGAAGTGCTAAAAATTTAAAATTAAAAGGGCTGTTGAAGGCAAAATATAATGCATTCGTATCATGTTATTCAAGTAAATATGATTTATAAAACTCAAAAACATGATATAAAACGATTTTGTGCTCAAAGCTCTATTATCTCTATACTCAAGTGAATCACGGTTTTACCAGAATTTGCATACATTCATTAAAACTGCATAAAACAACGTAGAAAATATTGAAAACTATAAATGGAAACAACAAAATTCATTTAAAATAAAAAATCTCAGCTAAAAAATTGATATATTTACATCCACTTTGAAGTAACGTTTTAAAGAATTATTTTGGAAAGAATTTGAAATTTTGAATCAACCGTAATCAAATAAATAGAAATTTACATAATAATGCATCTCACTGTTCAAACCTCCCTTTAATATAAGCGGGGGTGGGGGGAGAGCACTTGATATCGATGGATTTAGAAAACGCCAAGACTGCTTACATGAGGATTCTTTGGTAGAACCGAGTTTCGAATTTGGGGTAAATGTAGCCCTCATAAGAAACTGGTATAAGCTGTGCCCTAGACACATTTGCTTATTTTAACTCAATGAACATGCAGGCAATTTTAATTGCAACATCTGCTGTTATTCACGATTTAATTACATATTTCTCCTGTCTCGTTTGAGCCAAGACTTTGAACAGAGAATAATTTCCTTTAATTTTAACTTGCATATTCCATTCAAAATGTTTCTCGTGTAAGGATTGAAGTTTATAGTCTAGAAGGCAGTTTACGTTATTTTTCATTTTGATGTGTTATACAACAGAAAAAGTAGAAGTAATGATGTCAAAAAACAGATAATGCCAATTTCACGAACTAAAAAAAAGAATTGTTCAAATTGTTGCCATTAAAAATTTCTATCTCTAATAATAAAAGAAAAAAAATATGTATAGATAAATTCTACTAATAAAAGTGGACGTGTATTTGCGTGGTTCTACAGAACAGACAGTAACCAAATCAAACACTAACTTACTTTTGAGTGTGGCAATGTGCACCTTTTAGTGAGCATCTTGAAAATTTAATTAGAATAGGTAATTTATTTATATATTATTTTATGAAAATTGTGTTTGCAACACACACGAAAAATGTTCAGACTAATTTAAAAAAAGTCAGTGTTTCTAGTCCGAAAACAAAAAACAATATGTCTAGTTAGAATGATATCATTAATCAATATCTCAAATTCTACATCTTATTCGATCCACTCAGCAGTTTTACACAATTTAAAGGCTTATTAAGCTATAACAGACTTGAAGATTTTTTAAATATTATAATAAAGCCACGATGCGATTGTTTAAACGATTCTCCTTTCACAATAAGTTTCATTTTGCATTTCTTTTGAATTTGCACGCACTAATAATATAATTCATCTCCTTTACAACTATTATAATTCAGTACCTTCATTACAGGCATGGAGATAATTGATGCAGGTGCAATTCAACAGTGGATTAAGGGGCAACTATTATAGAGTAGACGGCCGTTAATGTTACAAATGGAATAAATAGGTAACTGATGACTATCGATCAAATTTAAACCAATGTTGTATTAAGTGGGGTATTCGAAGTATGCTTCAACAATTTCGAATGCATAGTATTATATACATAGATATATTAATATTACTGCTCATATATAGTCAAAAATATGGGTGATTGAAATTGATTAAAAACTTTTAGCCTGGGGACAGACATATCCATTTTTAGAGGGTTGATTTTACCAAAGAAAGAACAGTGCACACTTATTGATCTTAAATCTTTCAATGTCAAACTCTTAGTGGGAAGAGAAAGCATGAACTTCTTTTCTTCAAAATTAGTTTTTGACTGCCGAAATGAGAAGTGAATTCTTTCACGTTATTTGATGAATCTCGAGCTCTCTGTTGTTTTCTCCAAGAAAATCCATACGTGTGCAAAGGACTTCTTGTCTTCAAAAATATTCTACTTATAAGAAATTTCAGAGGCAAAGAACTGCTCAAGTGTAGTTTAATCATCTGACCAGGAATCAAAATTACGAAATCAGCCGCTAAATACAAAAACAAAGCTGAATAAATTTGTTGTACTTTCACAAACTGAACCTACAACAAGGGACTGCTCGATCATATAAACTTTTACAATATATGTTTACTAATGTATTGAAATGAATCTACAGTATTGTTTTCCAGTGCAGTTAGTTTTATGGAAAAGAATCAAGTTTTATACACATTTCTATTCACTAAATATCCCCTTGGCGATATTTAGTGATTTTGCGTTGATTTGGCTATTTCGAAGACAAAAATGAAAAACTTGGAATCTACTGAGATTCTGGTGATATATCTATTACTAACAAAGATACAATATCCTTATAGAAACTTCTATTCCTTGTCACGGAAAGGCTCGAGAGACAGATAAGAAGGAGTATTCAGAGAATTCTCTCTTTGAAGCATTGGTCTCCAGCGATCTTTTGTGGGTGTATGTGCTGCTGTGGTTGTTTACCAATAATTTACTATTTGTATACTTCTGATTACTGCCAAATGTTGCATCTCGTGTATGTTTCGGTTGTGCTTTTTTTTTTACCAGTATTTCATGTTTTCAAGTCGCTTGAAGCGTTATTATTATTAGACTGCTGAATGTTTCATAATGCCCTTATCGAACGTATTTTAATAAGTCGTGCGTTTCTTAGCATAATCAGTATTTTTCTTCCTTATATTAATTTTATCTCCAATATTCATAGTATTTAACTTTTTAATTCAAATATCTATCAGCATGATTGTTAAATTAATCATTTTTCGTCAGAAGATGCAGATGTTATTGTCCATTGTCAGCTTTTCACATTCTGATTGGATATCTGCATTTCATTCATCAATATATTCTCTGCTTTCATTCATTCTCTCT
>JAPMOR010005583.1:77331-96458 GCA_026543865.1 Argiope aurantia
AATACATCAGATTTTAAGCCTTCTGCACATTCAAATAGCACCTATATAGCTGCATTCTGTACACACACATAAACGCAAGCACGCAAAAGAAAAATTGTCTGATTAATTTTTAAATAAATATATTGCCTTAATTACTGTTTCTGAATGTATTTTCCCCATTGGAGAAACTAAATTTCTTTTTTATTATTTTTAGCTATTTGAAGTGTGCAATAAAATTTGAATGTGATTTGATGCATGGCACAGGCTTACGATATTGCCATGAATATTCAATACTTTTGTTATTTTAATCCTTAATTTTTCTACGCCAATCCGAACGCAACTTTCATTTTTTTTTTCTTTCTTTTTCTGGATGAATAAACGTTTTTCTTTTTCTCTGGGTTTGTTACAATAATTCTCCTTCCACTGAAGTCGAGGTTATTAATCTTCGTTAAAATAAAAGATGATGAAGTGTTCCGAATTCTGTCAAAACAGTTTAAAATTAATGGAAAATTATTTTCTTGTTTGAAAAAAAGAACATTTCCCACAAACGTCTTACGTCTGAGTTATAGTTATGTTCGTTAAGCAGGAATTCTTCAAAGAAAATAAACAATTTACATCTGAGTATTTTCTTGTGAAATATTGCAAGTCCGTTTGAGGTTTTGGACGTTTTCGTAATTAATTAGGAATCAAACTGGAAACGTATGAATAATGAGTTACATCAACATGATAAATTGTTATTTTGCATTCATATGTAAATTTTTACATGAATTGAGAAAATTATAACTTTGTATTGCTGTGTTTCACTGTGAAAAAAAAACAAAGGAATTTGGAAAATTAAATTTTTAATGACAATGCACCTCACGGTGAGATAAAGTTTTTCGGTTGCAGTATTAATATTTGCTTAGACTTGTTTATCACCTCATGACCCCTAAAGCTACACTCGAATGCAGTAAAGTTATGTGATGTTGCCTAACTAAACACTCCATTTTCATCTAACACATGTAGTCTTTACGCTACAACAATACGGTGGAAAGACATTACAATTATAAGGTCTATTGGGTGGCATTTAACATATATCATAGGTATGAAATAAACATTCGTGATATAAATTTTTTTTCAAATCCTCTACAGGAAAGACTCTAGACATATAGCTATTACATTTGGCACATATTTATTTCTTGGGTAAAAAATAGTTACCGGAGAGAGAACACGAAATAAATGGCTCTATAAGAAAGGCTTTTTAAAATTTTATTTCGATTATTAAATAAAAATGAATCATAGTTTTAAAGTTTTTTTCTTCAATACCTTTGGAGTATATGATTACAAAAAAGTTTAAAATTCACACACCATTTTAAAATTCAGAAACTAAGCCTTTCTGTAATATCAATTTTAATTCCATTTAATTTTTAAAACTTTTTCAATAATTTTTCAAAGATATTTCAGTTATAGCTTACAATGAATCATAGTTTTCATAGCTTAATTATTGTAATTATATTGTGACTATATTCAATACTGTTTTCGTTCTCACTTCTCACTGCTATGTTGTTATTTAGAATAAATTTAAAAAATAAATCTAACTAGACATATATCAAACCTGAAATATTATCATGTATCAGACTGCAGGCTATATATATATATATATATATATATATATTTCAGAAAATTGTCCTGGAAATTTTGGAATTAATTTGAACTATATCACATAAGCAAGAATTCATGCCCTAAAATTGAAGTACTTTTACAGGATACATCTTTTCATTATAATTTTTTTTAAACATGATTTTCTTACCATTATTCCTTAGCCAGTATACATACTAAGAGTGTGTGCCTTTGTGCATATTAGTGTGCAATTGTCCAGCCTGAGCTTTGGAGACAACGTTAAGTTGCCACTTCTATATTTCCAAGCTGAACAACGGAGTGAAATTTTGTTTGAAACGTGTTAGTTCTCAAGTAACTATTGCCTGTTGATTGAAGGATCATCTTTGAAATAATAAACAGAAACAGACTAAATTAGTGAGATTTAGAATTGTACGTTTGTTATGCAGGAAAGTAGATTTTTTTAAAAAAGAATTTCAAGATTATTTTACTAAATAGGATTGAAAATTATTGGGGTATTATGTATAAAAATTTTAAAGTCAGTTGAGTTAGGAGAATCATTGCATTTGATTATAGTACTTTAAGGAATCTATCTAAAAGATATGATGAAATCGCTTAAATTTTTTTTTTATGAAACCTTTTTTTCATTTTAAATATTTTCATTGTGAATTTGATATCACATTTTTGAATATTTATTCTCTTTTAATGCTGAACTTAAATTGAAATTCATAAATCGTTAATAAATATTCATTTCTTATCAGTAAATAACAGCTTCGTAAATCTATTAATGAGATTGAAAATATAGTTTTCAACACTATTTCTTTATCTTTATTCCTAAGCATTAGGTGTTTAATGAAGATGATTGACAAGCTGATAGAATCACTGATTCCAGAGGTTGGTGCATCTTACAGCGAGAAGGATTTTCTCTTTACTAGGAAAAACTAGGATGAGAAATCAAAATTTTAATTTTAATCAGTTTTTACTTTTTTGTATACATAAAGTATTTAGAGAAAATATTGTAATCGCTAAAAAAATTCGAACTTGAATTTTTGACGAAACTACACGTTTCAGATCTTCTTGAGTTCGAAAAGCACATGTCCGTCCATCAGTCTGTCTGAGATAAAAGTAACTCAAAACGCTTAGAGCTAAACGGATGAAATTTCGTATACGGTCCCTATACAAAATTTGTAGATTTCTATGAAATTTGGAATAAGCTCTGTTCAGAAGAAATCTATCTATATGGATGTTCGAACATAAATGAATATGATAACCAAAATACGAAGATAGCTAGAGGGATTAAATTTGATACATATATTTAACATCTATAGGGTAGACACCTATCAATTTTTTTGTCAAATCCAAAGAGGGATTGACCGTCTGTCGGTATGTACTTTCAGAAATGTATAAAAATGACAACTCAAAAACGGAATGAGTTAAATATGTTAAATTTGGTAAGAGATTCCGTCAGATTGCGACAAATCCTTGTTTCAATCTGTTGGGAAAAACGCGCTTAAAACACAATTTCAACTGCTAAACTTATGCCAGAGATTAATAGCCAAAACGCTCGCCAAGGATGACACAATGGATTCAGTAAAAATATTAATTTCACGCCAAAGGTTAATATTTCTTAATTATTGTACGCCAATGTTCTCTGGGACAACAAAATTATCAGAATACGAGAATATTTTGGAGAGACCACTTCTGCTGGTTATATTTAATGATTATGTGAGAGTTTCTCGTTATTATTCCAATTTATAATTTATTGCTATATAGGATTTCCTTTTTATTAATTTCCAAAGCAAATTATTAAATAATAAATAAAAAATATACATATAATAATTAATAGACTGCATTTACAAATATGTAACTATATTATTGGTTTTGATTGCATTTTTACTTAAAATTCTTTTATGTTTAACAAATTTCCATAAAAAGATCTTTTTTTAGGAATTTATTAGAAATTGCTTTATAAAAATTTTAAATGCTTTTACAATCAATATATATTATTTTCCGAATCAGATCGAAGGGATTGTGCTATTGCTGAAAGATTTTAAAAATACCAGCTCGTATCTTCAAACACTCGCTTATATTCTGCTTAACATAGCTCCTACTAATCTTTGTCCTTTAAATTTCGTTCACAAACTGATATTCTTTCTGATCTTTATGTTTGTGTACAACTAAAAGCCGAAGGCGTATCCGCTTTTAGAATTCTACACAATCTATTCCCTTCCCTCCAAAACATGCGACGTAAAATTCAAATCTCCTCTTCTAATTAAATTTTGTCAAAGTAAGAGAGACTGCTGCCAGTTCGCGAAAATAAATTTTGAGTCGATCTCTTTTCGAACTTTAAAATTACGTTCGGAGTGATTTGTTTTCCACCGCCTCGAGCTGCAGACAGGTATCTTTTACATTCCCAGCCTCCAAACCTTCAAAAAGAACCTTTTAAATTTTCATTTCCATTTTGCTTTACGTTTGGTCGCTTTTCTTGGCTCATTTAATTAAGATAGCTTTCGTCAGCCGCAAAAGGAATCTGGAATTAAGAAATCACGAGTTCAAACTTTTAAGTTTGAAGGATTTTCAAGAAATGCGATGAGGAAGTATCATTACGGTATAATTGGATCCAATTGCCCGATTCGAATTCTGTCCGTAAAACTGAATTTTTATTCGCTGTCTATACTTCAAATTAGACAGCCATTAACTTTTCTAAAATTGTTAGCCTGCTGTTTTTCGTATAATTTATTTCTTTTAACCACTATATTTCGCTATCTCCAATAATTGTTTTAAATAAAATCTGGGAAGAAATGATATATCGAGGCTATCTGACAAATTAGCGTAGACCTTTAGCATTATCCACCTTTGAAACATTTGAGATATAAAACAGAAGGCGAGTTGAGGCGAAATAATAGAGTTATTATAAATACGGTTTTATTAATCTTGGTGAAATTTTTCCCCTAGCTTCATTACTGATTTGCTATGATATAAGAGGAAGAAACGCAGTCATATATGATAAATTTTAATTTATATCAGTGCATTAAATTAACAACTGCGGTTTCATTGCTCTTACATCACATCTATCAACTCGTCAGACCCGAACCTTATTAGATTATTTTATTTTTTTTTGTACCAAAATAAGTAATTCTTTGTGAAACATAGTAGTGGACTTTTTTTAAAAAAACTCTGCCGATATCAGTATTTTTTTGGGAGGTGGGCTGTTATAGTTAATTTCTTGAAGTGACATTAGCAATGGTCATCCAATTAATATGAATCCCAGTTCACATCTACACATTGAAGCATTTTATTCTCTTGTATTCAAAACAATATGAAATTTCTAATATAAATTGCCACGTTTTTATGTTCTTTTATTCAGTTTGCCGTGTTTCGTGATAGCTTCACGGCAGTTCAAATTGTGCAATTGAATGTAAATCGTGTTAATAAACACATTGCGATATGATATAAATTTCATTTCTAAATGTATCAGAGTTCTAATATTTTACATAGTGGCCATCTGAAATGACACTACATTATTTTGATGTTTTAAGAGCTTTGTTATTAGTTCATTGACAAATTTCAATGAAATTTGTGTTCCTTGCCATTGGTGCCATCTGCGGAGAATCTGAGGAAATATTGATTTCACTATTACATAATTTAGGTACTATATGCATAATGTGCTAAAAAGAAAAAAAAAGTTTTTTGTTGAATCGAAAATATAGATGTCAGAAAACAACAACAACAACAAAGAGACGTGTATAGAGAAAAAAATTACAAATAAAAAAAATGACAAGGGATATCGCAAAAAATAGTATTCTTAAGCAATATACGGTAGAAATTAAAAAAAGATATAACTTGAAGAAAATATATATTTGAAAGTAAATTTTGCAACTCAAAAATTCTAGAATATTTCAGAACTCTTGATTAACCTGAAAATAACAACAACAACAAAAAAATCTTACATGATTATGCCATGAAGCAAGACAATAATGAAAATGAGCAGTTAAATGGCTAAGAAAGAAAAAATTTTTTCTAATACATAAATTAAAAATATTTTATATTAAATATTAAGTGAAATATTTATTTTCAAAAGATAAAGCCATTTCAAGACATTAAAAACCGCAACGTAGAACGAAATCTGAAACACAGATATAAATTAAGCCAGATCATATCGTTAAACTTTAAGTGATCAAAAATGTAATTTATAAGGCAATGATATTAGATAAGTAAGATAAATTTATGTAAATCCCTCTATCTTTACTTATGTAAAGCTCAATGTGTGTGTGTGTGTGTGTTGGCGCTCTGCAGGCCAGGCCATTTGACCTACAGCTACCAAATTTAGTACATATTAGTACATATTAGAGGTAGGAATAGTATTTAGTACATATTAGAGGTAGGGAATGTGCACCTGGGGTCCCTTTTTTGAATTTTTAATTAGAATTTTAATTATTAATTAAAAACTAACTTTCCCGCCAAAAAATCTTTCATTTTCCTTCAGTTTTTTTCCCCAACAGTAATGAGCTAGGGTTAACATTTTTCGGCCGATTATTTCAAACGATTCTGCTTATTTTCTTAATGTTTTAAGCATTTAAAATTAAACATTGTTAATTAATTGATCTTTCAGATTCATTCTGAAGTACTTTTGAATTAAAATAACACAGTATAAAGGAAATTAAAAATTTCTAATCTGCATAGCGTACCCCAACTGGCGTTGAAAATTCATGCATGCGCACTGTGTTCTGATTGTTGACAATATTATCAACGGATGATTCCTGATTTAAATTATTTTTAGGTTAGTTGCAGGCTTTTGTAATTAAATTGTATTTATGTTAGTTATATATTTTTTGTATATGCTTATAGTTTTAAATACATCGTTTTTTAAGTAGTTTTTTTAAACCTGTTTTCTACCGATTATTTTAAACGATTAATATTATTTTCTTAGTGTTTGATGCATTTAAAATTAAACATTGTTAATTAATCGATCTGTTCATGATGAATCTGAGAAAATTTTGTTGACAAATTCTTGAGATATTACATAAATTAAGAAAGATATTCTTTAGTGCTCATAAAGTTTAGTGCCCATAAAGTTAAAATTGCCCATAAGGCCTCTGTTATCAGTAATCATATTATAAAAAATGCTTTGCTTCAATAAAAAATATTAGTATATTAATTTGCAGATTAATTCTTTCCACTTTAATTTAAAGTATAAATTCTACGAGAACTAACAGAAAATTAGAGAGATACATATTACGTTATGACTGAAGGCCTTTATAATATTATGAGTGAATTATATGACTATCAAAATTCGAAGTTTTAAAATATTTTGATGAAGAATCTATTAAAGTAGGAATTGCGTAAAATATTTAATTATTAAAATTTGAACAAACATTAAGATTGTCGAACCAGCTGGTCGCCAAAGGCGGCTAGTTAGTAATAAAAAAAGCATGTGTGTCTGTTGGTGATCCACAGTCAGATTGCTTAATCTAAAATTACCAAATTTTTCCCAAATGTATTTTGGAAGGTTGCACATAGGATTGTTTTTTTAAAGTTCTAATTTCTTAAAAAATTGAGCTAATTTCTGGAATTTACCAGTAATAACTTTCGATAGTATTATTGCATAAAAATGATTTTCATACCATTTCAATATTCAAAAAGTATCCGTTTAGTAATACATACTTTGTTTTAGTGCAATTTTCCTCCTTAATTTTCACAATCTTTTTTCAAAATATTGTTATACAATATTTGCCGCTATTGCAATAAAATTCTAATTTTTTCAATTATTTCATCAAATAAAATTTCTTCCAAAACTAAGACATTAATGAAAAAAAAAAAACCCGAACAGCTTACAAACGAAATAAAGAAGTTACACAATTGCGAAAGACGACGTGCAGTTATCAAACACATTACTTTATATTATGTTTTACTGATTCTATGTAACCATGAGAATTAAAGTCATTTGGGAGATTTATATACACAATAAACAATACAAGTGAAAAGTTATTAAAATAGGGCGTTGTATCGCCTTTCAAATTTGATGTTAAAAATATTTAATTGGTTTTATGAACATCAAAGTTATTCTAACAAATATTAATTGAAATCAAACTCAATCAATAATCCCCGGTGAATAGGTTGGTTGACAAGTTTATTTAATGAAACAATACGTTTTGAAGTTTTGTAAATGCACCTAACTTTCTGGCAACATTTCATTTATTTTCGTTCAAAAATTGTGTTTTTATTTATCAAGATAAATCCTAACCCTAACAGTTTTAAGTTTTATCGTTTAATCCGATGTTATTTTTCGTCATGGGAATGACTATTTTATTTATTCTATAAAAACCTGCAAAATACTTGAGATGTTTGTTGCTTATTTGTAATTTTAGCTTTCGATTAACAATTCTTTGCACGATTTAAATTTAGGTTGTAAATTGAGAAGTTGTAATTTAAGGCTCATATATGGTCAGATATGATGACCGCAGTGTTAAATAAAACTGTTTACGATATCATGCGTGTTCTCTTTAACTGCCTTTTAAACGGGAATTAATTTGAATGCGACATTCAGCATATAATAAATAAATAAATGCATTTAAATCCCCCTTCTCCATTTTCTATATTTATTATATTTTTTTATGTAGATATTCATGCAAAAAGAAATTCATAACACAGACATAAAAAGAAGGCTTTGTAAACGTAATATGTATATGATAGAGTGGACAAAATAGGCAAAAGAGAATTCTTAACTTTGCGATCTAAAACCTTAACTTAGAAAAATCTTTAGAATTTTCTTCTTAAACCAAAAACAGAATAGAATACTTCTATCCATAAAAATAGTTTTAAAGAAATATTTTATAAAATAAGGTCAGCATCGTATATTTCTTTTCTTAAAAGGTTTTTAAAAAGCAGTCAAAGAATAAAACCAATTTTTACATTTTTATCGCTTTTAAACTCAAATTTCAAGGAGAAATAAACATAAAAGACATCAGTATATTTACATTTAAATCCAGCACAAAAGCTCTGAAAAATAGTTTGGCTTCAAGCCAAAGTCTAATTTATTTCGGGCTGATACAGCTTTTCAGAAATTGGACTCCGCAGAATTCAAGATAGGATCTTACCTTTGAACGCCAAAATATTCAAAATTCTTAACGCTTTTATGTCACTGGTTCAAATGCTTTACCAATAGAATAATTTTTTTCTATTTTGACAAGAATTTCATTGTCCTCCAAAGGAATCAATTTGTAAGATCTTTAATTATCTTGTAGATAGGTAGATCCCCATGCCTAATTAGATTAGATCACGCAAAATGGTTATGTATATTTATAATGAATGTTATAATGAATTTAAAAGTCCTTAAGGAAACGGAAAGGGAAACATATTGTTGCTCTACTTTTTGGAATTCTTGTTTTAAAAATATATTTTAAAATTTCACTCATCCGTAGCCCAAAAGAAATTGGACTTCAACAGAATTCAAGAGGGGATCTTACCTTTGTACATTAACTTATTAAAATTCTTAATGCTTTTATGTAACTGTTGCAGAATTTTCATTTACCAATGAAATCTTTTTTCTTGATTTGGATAGGTTTTCATTGTCCTCCAAAGGAGTCAATTTGCCAGTTCCTTAATTATCTTGTTGATAGTTCGACTACCATGTCTTATTGGATTAGCTCATGTAAAATGGTTCCATATGTTTATAATGAATGTATTTAACCCTTAACTAGGGAGGTGCGGTATGTCAGATCGCTAAGGATGTACTTTCGGTCACTCATATTCTATTTTTAGCTCAATCGAAGGGAATGATCTGTAGCTTCATGTTTTGTGATCTTCAATATACATGCACTTTTTCAAATGGTTTCAGCTGATGCTTTTAAAAATATTTCAGCTGTTTCTTAGCTCGACGTTTGTGAGACCGCACCTCTCTTTTAATGTTCCAATATTATACAAGGCTTAGAAGATGGCTCTAAAACTTGGTCCTCGAAATATCTTCCGACACAGAAATCCTCGTTATGAAGTAGAGCTCCAGAGACTTTTAAATGAATCAGAAAATAAATTTAGTGATGATGATAATTGTGCAGAAGATTTTTTCGATGAACGTTTGCATTCGACTGATTATGAAATATCCAAATATAATTAATTCTTCTAGTGATAATGCATTTTGAAAAATCTCTAAAATATATTAATATACCAAGAGAAATATCTACAGACTTTACAGGTTGATTTTTATACTAACACTTAACCTGTATGTTTAAAATGCCTTAGAAGGAATCTCGTCGAAATGGTGCCGATAAAAAAAAGAGTCAATTTTACCCATTGTCATTTTTTTTTTATTTTTCCTAATTGTTTAATTTTCCCTTATATTGTTTTTTTTTACATATCGTTGTATACTGAAAAAATAAATAAGATTTAAAAAGTAAGAAAATTATATGTTTTTTTAAGAATATTATTTGTTGTAACATGTAGTTTGAGAAGAAAAATATGTTCAAATGCAATTAATTTTTTCAATGATAATATATTTTGAAAAATTTCAAAGACATATTTATATCAAGAAAAATATCCGCAGAATATATTGGCTGATTTTCCTACTAATACTTTCATTAGAAAATTTAATTTGAATGTAAAGAAAATGCCTTCTCGTAGACCTCACCCCCCCAATTAAGTCCTAAATTTTCACCTCCCTAATTAAGGGTTAATATGAGTCTTTGGGGAAATGAAAGAAACACAGATCGTTGCTTTCAATCATTTGAAAAGAAAAGATCTACTTTTCTGAAGCCTTTTTTTAAAAAGATATTTTAAGATTTTGCTCATCCGTAACCTAAAAGTGCATATTTTTCTAAAAGGTAAGTTCCAAAAAGTCTATAATCACCCATAAATCGAAGTTGCAGTCACTTTTTTTTTCTCGGAGACAGAATTGAAAAATGTTCTGAGACAGTTATAATTAGTTATTCATCTGAAGACGATTTTTCACTCACTGTCCTTCTCTCTCTCTCGTTCGTTTTATTTTCATTAGAAGGAACCTATTGATTAACGATTCGTTCGAAAAGAGATGAAAAATTCTCTTCCCTCTGTCACCGGCTTCTGGAGATTCAATAAAAGTTAAAAAAAAAACTGGTATTTACAAAACATTACGTTCTCTGCAGGAATTAGAAAACCATTTAGCGCAAAGGGAACGGAAATCAAGTCCGTAGGGAACGCACGCTTTTCGAGAAAAACATTTTTTCGAAGCCTAATGATTCGGAAAGTAAAAGATTTTATTCCTTTTTCTCATTTTTTTAAAAAGAGAAACGGAACCTATCTTCTGTCGGAAAGTGAATGTATTTCAGATTTTACTTAATGGCCTAAGATGTGCAGATATTTTTGGATTTTCGCATTAATGTAAAACTAAGTTTTAATCCCAGATAGATAAAAAGAAACAATATCTAAAACTTTTCATTTTCTTTTGTAAAAATTAGTCGTATGAGGTATGGAAGGTTCAGGTGAACTTTAATTATTTAAGTGCCATGTTGCAATTCATTGTTATAAATATTCTATTATGACGTATATAATTGAATGTCAATCCCCCCATAATCTTTAACTACCAAATTATCTACAAGTGAATATCTTTAACTACCAAATTATCTACAAGTGAATATCTTTAACTACCAAATTATCTACAAATGTAAATAAAAATTGAGAAATGTGCTTTTATTAATTAATTAAATGATAAACGATATTTTTTAATAAAAAAATATAAAGTTAAAGATTAATTTAAAAAAATCAATTTAAAAAAATTAATTAAAATTTTTTTCTAAAATTAACTACCAGATGGTTCAGCTCATATGAAATTGAAATATAATAAAACGCCTAACAAATATGTATGTTCTGGTAATAATAAAATATTAGCCTGTTTTAGTGGTCAGCTGGATCGTTGAAGCTTAAAATTTCAAATAAATATTTTATGCGTTTTAATGGCCTTTTCAACAAAGTATTTTTAAATTTCAAATATTGATTGGTATGAGTTAAGTTCTGCTTTCGAGAAATAGTATTATTCTCTTCAGCGAATTGTATATCTTTCTAACTCCTTTTAATCTGACCTAATATTTGAACTTAAATTTGGAACGAAAGTGATTAAACATCAACTGATACACAATTGTGTTTACTAAATTGACGCGTTTTAGTAAAAGATATAAAGATAGAAAGTCAAATCATTTAGGATTGAAGTTTAGAATCATTTTCAAATAGGTTTCTTAATTTATGTAATATAGTCGAGTATTACTTCGTAAAATTTCTCTGATTCAGCAAAAAATACATTGTATTATAACATTAAAAGCAATTTTTAAGCTTTAGCGATGATATATATATATATATTCATTTACTGCACAGAAAAGAATAGCAGTGTTTAAAAGAAAGCGTGCAATAAATTTTTTCCATCATTGCTTATTTGAGAAGTTAAGCCGTAATTGTAAATACAATTAAAATTCAAAAAATATTATTAAAAACATATTTTAAATAAAAACTTGTTCCGTATGAGAAAATATACCCTATCTTCATGTCTTGATTATCAGCGAAAAAGGATAAATCCTGGATTTGCAACAAGAAGGAAAATGATTTGTGTTTCAGAGCAACAATGAAACATACTGTTTTAAAATGAATTTAAAACTATATTTAAAAATTCATTGAAAGTAGAAAAAATTGAATAGCAAATAAATCGATGTCATCGAAATAGAACTTTTTGAATTTTAAAATAAATTAGATTTATTTATTTTTGTTTTGCCATATTTTAAGCATCTATGATAGAAAAATATCAAAACTTGGCGTAATTTTTGATTAATTAAAATTCTTAATAAAATTTTTCAAAAGAGATAATTTCTAGATACATATTCCCACCTTCTAGGATATATTTGACCCATATTAGTAGTCTGTCTTTGGATGGTCTAACTATCTGTTCCGCAGAACGCCACCACACAAACACATATTCTCTTTATTATTATTAGAAGTAATGATTTCATCGTCAATAGAAACACACAAATGTACAAAATTTTAGAAATAAAGTTCATTAAGGAATGAATGAAAAATAGATGGAAAAATCATCTTTAAAAATGCATATTAAATCAAGACAGTTAAAAAATTCTAAAAACTACACGTCTTAACAGTTTTTTTACGCGTCCCACACACTCGTCACGAAAACCTTTCACATTGAAACTGTGCAATTTAGGAAGAATAATCCCTCGGGTTTTGTGTTTCCAAAGAAGTCCTCTACCGATAGATCAGTTATAATTTACCAAACTTTCCTCTTTTTCTTATTTCTATTTTATGATGTATAGGAATCTTTTTTTAGACAGAAAGAGTTATATCATCCATCGTTGTTCAGATTAGTAGAGAGAATCGATTGAATATCGGCCAGAATTGATTGGCCACATTCCAACATAAATTGCTAATTGAATTTTTTACTGACACTAAATAGTAAGTGGAATATCTCTTGGCAAAAGTACATGAAAGAGTTGAAACGACCCTTTACCATTGCAGATTGTTACCATTATTATGCCAAAAACGCAGAGGAACTGATGTATCGGCAAAATAAATTGAGTGCAATATGATTTTAAAATCTTGAACGTTTCAATAAAATAAAGCTAAGAAATTAAGTGTATCTCTCCGTATGAGTTATTATTATTTATTATTTGAATCTTTAATAGACTGAAATTATTTTAACCCTCCAGCTGCGTATCCCGCTATTTCCGCGGGTTAGCAATCAATCCAATTTTCTGTTGCTTCCTGCGGTTTTCGCAGTTTAGAGTGTTTATTTTTACGATGACAGATTTTTATTATATCATATTATTATAGTGTAACATATAGTATCAGTTCAAAAAAAAAACTTTTCAAACGTTCACAAAACTCACTTTGAAAAATATTTGAACTTATTTGCAAACATTGCATCTAAATAGTGATTTTAAAAAATTTCGCAGTCACAGTGTTAAGAACAGAAATTCTTTATAATAGAAATAAACAAATATTTCAGTTGATGTATTTATTCATTTTAACTGGATAAAATCTGTTACGGTTTATATATATATACATAATGTAAAATTACCAGAACTTATTTATAATTGTTTTTATCACAATTTTCTAAAAAAGTGTTATAAAAAATCACTGGTAATTGTACATAATCAACCAGATTATTATACATAACCACCAAGTTGGAGATTTTATAAATTAATTGGTAAATTTGATAAATAATCCTTAATTTATCATATTCAGAAGTTAATTAAACATATAACTAGTTCAATTATTAATCCTATTATTAATAATCACTGGTAATTATACATAATCACGGGATCAGTCACATTTACTTTAATATATATGTTTTAATGCAAAGTGCCGATTTCCAATTTACAGTGAGTTGGTAAAATCATGAAAAACACTTTAAGAGCAAATAGAGCATACTAAGAAAGTTATTTTTACAATTAAAAAATGGAATTGCAAATTCAAAAGATGAGAGCTACAATCCCTTATGTGTTGAAATATTCAGTGATGAGTGATTATCAAAATATTTCGCCAACTTATGAGGCTTTCTTTAAGTGGCCTTAAAACAGAATTTGTAATATATCACAATATTGAAAACAAACAAGAAATAACTTTAGATGGTTTAGACAGACACAATTTAGAATCGAAAACACACACACACACAACCGACTTCAAAAGCACATTATGTATGCAAGCTTTATTCTGTATTCTGCGCAAATTTTACTTTCTATCGCAATTTACAAACCATTTATAATTCTTTTGAATAATGCTGTATAATATTAATTTGAAAAAATTTCAACATTATATCAACGATTTCATTTTTTTCACATTAAGAATTTTCTCATTTTCTTTACTATCTCTCTGTAAAAGTCGCTTCATTGCTTACGCATTCTTATTACGGTAAAAGCATACATTCGCAATTCAGAAGACGATTAATTTGCCTTTCATCTAGTTAATATATATTACATTTGAAGTGATTGTGATACATTTTATTTTTAGAATGGAGAATGTTCACAATTTTTACCCATTTTGCAACTTAGTTGACTAATGATGATGTTTTTTCAAATAAATTCAGATTGTTAGTAACTTGTTTTCATTTTCATTTATACATTTACTCGGTATTGTATTTATCAAATATTGTTTTTCATATTATAATTTTTATTTCTTTGTAAAATCGGTATTTTTACTTTCTCGTATGCGAAGAGAAGAAAGAGAAAATGTTGTAGTCGTTGAAAAAATTCGACCTTGAGATTTGACTGATCTTCACGGTTTAAGCCCCCAGAGTCAGAAAAACCACATCTTTCGAATTACCTCTTGAATACGTTAATTCAAAAACGTCCTCGGTTAAACGAATGAAATTTGGTATATACCCTCTACTCCTAATTTATATATTTTCGCTCCAAATTTTGTACGAAATCCATGCAACGGAATCATATCTTTCCAGCTTTTAGAATATGAGTTAGCATGATAACTACAAAACGAAGACAGCAAGATGGATGAAATTTGGCACACATATTTAAAATATAAATTTAGATATGTATCAAATTTGAATTCGAACCGTCAAGGGATTGACCATCTGTCTGTTTGTTCTATCACAAGCATGTAATCGCGAAAACTCAGAAACTTAAGGAATTAAATATATACAATTTGGCATGTAAGTATTTTTTTCAAAGTTCTGGTATTTGTGTATTAAACGCATCTCAGGAATTAATCGCCAGTAATCGTACGCTAATAAAATTTTCTATAAATATTATTCACCAACAACAAGCTGTTAATAATATACAAATACATATATTAGAAAGTAGGCAAGAATGTTTCAGAGAGACAACTCCGGATGATTTTTATTTGAGATTTAATATAGTTATTTAGCATTGTTTCTGACATACGAAATGTTGGGAATTGCAAATATTTAAATTTATTTAAGATATTATTGCAAGAGTTTTTGGATTCAATAGGATGGTTAATAATCGAGTGTACCTGGCTCTATCTGCTTTCACTTCGTTTTCACATATACTGATTATAAAGGATCAAAATGATTCTATATAAAACATTAAATAGTCTTAAATCTCATTCAGTCTGGTTGAAGCTATTCTAAAGAAATTTTTTTCAAAGCAAAATATGATTCCTTTTCATAGTTTACTAAAAATTCTTGCTGACAAAGGAATATATTAAGGAATATCTTACCTCAAAAGAATTCATGATTCATTGTTCATTCTATTAAAGATTCTTGACTCAAAGGAAGGCATGATTTCTTGTTCAGTTTACTAAAATATACTGCCTCAAAGAAATGTATGGTTCCTTGTTCATTCTACTAAAATTCTTGCCTCGAAGGAATGTATGATTCATTGTTCATAGTTTACTAAAAGTTCTTGCCTCAAAAGAATGTATGATTCCTTGTTAGTTCTATTAAAACTTTTGCTTCAAAGGAATGCATGATCTCTTATTCAGTTTACTAAAAATTCTTGCCTTAAAGGAATATATATTTTACTGAAAATTCTTGTCTCAAAGGAATGTATTATTCCTTGTTCAGTTTACTAAAAATTTCGTCCATTGAGGAATGTATGATTCCTTATTCAATTTGCTGAAGTTAGGATTCATTCAAAACATTTTATGAAACAAGATCGCTGAAAATGAAATTTTTGAAAGCACTCCCATTTCCGAGCTCACTTTAAAGGGGAAACTCCATAAAAACCCTAGATGTAAAGCAGAGAAGATTCTACGATTAATATCAGGCATTTTCACGAACATTTTAGAATATAAACACCATTTCTTAAAACAGGAAAGAAATGCAGTTTTTTAAATGGGGGACATGCATTTAAAAGTGTTGAGGCGACTTAAATGAGCAAAATACTTCTCGTTCGATATTTTTTTCCTGAAAAATTCGCAGTGAAGTAAAAATCGCCTGCTTTCGCGCAAGTGGGGGAGAAAAATGAAGGCAAAGTTCTACAGCAGTCCCCAGGCACCACTTAAGGGAAAAGAAAAACGATGTCGCCTCGAAAACTACTTATTTAAAATGCTCTGAGAGGAAAAAAAATGCTTATTTACCATGATGAAGAAGAGCACAACACTAGATCTTTTTTTAAACCTTCAAAAGATCTAATAGATGTTACATTGTTAAATGAAATTTTATGTGGTTTTTATATATGGATCTACGGATCACCAGACCAAATAAACTATATCTTTTTTAAACCTTTAAAAGGTCAAATAGATGTTTCAGTGTTAAATAAAATTTTATCTGGTTTTTACATATGAATTTACGGATCATTAGACCAAATAAGCAGAAAGAGAAGGGTGGAAGGTATTGAATTTTTATTTTGGGAAATCATAGAATAATAATGTTTCGGATTTATTCATTAGTTTTTATTTTATTTTCAAACTTTAATCTTAATTATGCAACAAACAATAATATGAATACAAATAAAGAAGAAAGAAAGAATTTAATATCATTGTAACAGGTTTAATTCCATTAGATGAAAAATTTTATTGTAAAATACACTTAAAATAGTTTTCGAAATTTCTTAAAAATAGAGAAAAATGTTACTAGGAAATGCTTAATTTTTTTTTATAAAGTAGCCTAAGAAAGAAGGCTTTGTGCAATAATATACTTCAAAATTACGGATAAAATTTGGTTATATTTGATAGTTATAGGCCGAACGGTTTAACTTATAGAATGTTTTGAAGATTTATTTTTTCGAGTACAATCTACAAACATTAGGACAATTTATAAAATTTATTATTTTTAAAATTACATAAATTTGTATTTAAATTTTTTATTTATATGCTATTTACATTTATTCATTTCATAAGTTAAGTTAGATAATTTAATATTGAAGTGATACTTGCATTTAAAAGCTTTTAAATAAATAGTTCTTTCAATTTAAAATGCTGCGTTATCTATTAACTTTAAATGAACAATTTTTGTACGTATTTAAATTTATTTCGTATACTCGTAATTTATTTCTCGGAAACGGTTCTAACGTTTATCTCTGGATCAAATTATATAATTAGGTAAAGTTTTGCTATTTAAGTTTATCTGTATATAGGTGCCTTTCCGAACACACACACACACACCCGTGATTTTACATTAATTTTTTTTTATAACGAAACATTGACATATGACTGTACAAGCCCTGCAAAAGCGTATCAGAGATGGAGTAGGGGTTAGGACTTCGGACTCCAATGCATTCTTCTCATTCCCGATCCCGCGTTTGCAATTTTAGTAGTTTTCACTTATAACTTTAAACGAGCCATAGAATAGGATTTTATTTAGATATTACAACAAAACTGCCTTGTGAAACTCGGTCTCCCAAGCACTAAAAATTACGCGATGAAACATATATTGCAAATGTGCCAAAATTTCTTCTGTGAATTAACAAATTGATATCATTAGTTAAGTGTTTTCAAGTGATTTCACCTTTATTTATGGAAATGAATCCATTGCCATTTATATAATTATCCTTAAGACATCCAAAATATATTTCACTTTTGATACCAACAATTGTTCAGTTCGCACCAGATACATCGAATGATATTACAGACAATGACAAAAAGTTCGAGTGACGTATTATCGCAATTCTCTTTTCCGAATTCAGCTCAGTACACGACATCAAAAATACAAGCAAATAATATAAGTAAGGAATTATGATAAATTCCTTTCCTTTCAACGGCATGTATAACGTTGTTGTGCATGAGATATACTATAAGAGCTAAATTGGCTGATGGTGAAGGCTTGGGTGTGGGGCTGAAATGTCGCAATTTCGGATTCATTTCCATTAAAGATCGAAGCTTTACTCGAAATGGTTTCTAAATAAATACAATTGGAACAAAAGTCTTCTCTATGAAGTGACGTGGAAATTAGGAGAGTGATAAAAAAGATGTAATGACATGAAGAGATTTATACTCCCCCCCAACAAAAAAATTCCCTGTAAATAACAATGGTACGTTAATTCAAGTAACTAAATATTTGAATAATGTTTACAATTAATAAGGGAGTCCTGAATTTTCTTCTAATAATCATTCGAAGCCAAATCTAAGAACGGCAGGGCCCTCGTGAAATGCAGATCCTTGGGCCGCATTTTCGCCTTCATCATCATTTCACTAAAAATAAACACATTAATTTCAGCCATGGTTACAGCCTTTCATTTCTTGCAGCCAAAATTTAAGCCTGACTTTCAATTTTTTTTCGCCCTCCTACATAGGTGAATGAATAAAAACTAGAAAGATTAATTCTCGTTCGTCGAAAATTAGCATTTTTTCCCCTTCTTTTCGTCTGTTCCGCCTGTCAGAAGCACGGGATGCACTCTGCATAAATTACCATGCATTAAAAGTGTTCCAAGAGGCTTCGAGCGCGCTTTTTTTTTCTTTACTTCGTCTACAAGAGCTCTAGGTAAAAACACAAAAGAAGAGCGGCGCTCTCGCCAAGTCTCGCCGCGGCACGAGACTCCCCGTGATGCATGTCCGTTGTCAAGCCTCATAATGATGATATCGGGCGAACAAGGCCTGCTTGGCATTCCGGACACATGATTGATTATGGGAATGGAGCTCGATGCCAAATGGACTCATCAGCAAATTGCTCG
>JAPMOR010005583.1:109764-122811 GCA_026543865.1 Argiope aurantia
TTATGTTAAAAAAGATATTTAAAATTTAATCCTTCAATATTATGTTAAAAAAGATATTTAAAATTTAATCCTTCATTGTTATGTTAAAAAAGATATTTAAAATTTAATCCTTAAATGTTATGTTAAAAAAGATATTTAAAATTTAATCCTTAAATGTTATATTAAAGAAGATATTTAAAATTTAATCCTTCAATGTTTTATTAAAGAAGATATTTAAAATTTAATCCTTCAATGCTATGTTAAAAAAGATATTTAAAAGTTAATTCTTCAATGTTATGTTAAAAAAGATATTTAAAGTTTATTCCTTTAATGTTATATTAAAAAAGATATTTATAATTAGAACAACGCATATAGATGGTATACTGTTTATTAAGTTTTAATTTATGCTATAGAATTCACATCAGATGGCCTATTTAATAACTTCATTCCCTTTGGAAATCAACTCTTAGAAAAACGAAATGACTTTGATCAGAATATAAATGTACTGTATGAAATATTCAAAGTATTAAAATATTTACTACAAGCAATTTGCTGGACAATTCAAATTAAATTACCATTTTATTTAACCATTGATTGTAAATAATAAGAAAATGCTATTATGTAAAAAAAAACTCTTTAATTTGCTGTATTCAGAAACTCAAAAAGAATATTAAACAACAACAAAAAAAATTAATAAAAGATTTAAATACTGTATCTTAGAAATATTAAGAATGAATACTAGTAATTGAAAAATTGTTTGTTTACTTTCAAACTCGGAAAAATTAATAAAATATTAATAATTTTAAAAGACGATTTTGTCTTAAAAATACCAAAACTAGTATTAGGCTTATATTTTTTCGCACAACTCGTTAAAAAATTTATAAAATTTATCAAATAAACGATTTCAACTAAAAAAATTCTGACCGGTTCAGCAAAAAAGTGTTGTTTAATGTGAGTGTAATCCATCATAATATTGATAACTTTATAAAAAATAACAAAAAGGGGGGAAAAGAAAAGAAACAAAATCTAAGAAAATCCATCGGAAATCTATCGCTGAGTCTGTAATACATCACATTATTTAGTTACATTTCTTACAGGGGATATCAGGAACTTTATTAAAATGCTAAATAAATGCTAATTAATTGAAAAACAATAAAAATTATTTTGACAATCTTTACTTTTGAAATTAATTAGTGTTTTTTTCTTCCAAAGAAATGATAAAAATAATAGATACAAACTGAATTTATGATAATAAAAATCAATTCAATATTCTGATTTAAAAAATTCATATTGGAACATTGGTTTTGAATAAAATAGTCGTAAAAGTTAATAATTACCAAAAAATACAGATATTCATCTGCCTGTTCAAGAATATTACCTATTTAAGGACATAACCCGAGGTAATTCATTCTAACGTTGCTAAATTTCCTCTAATAATAAAAAATAATTTGGTCTTTATGAGGTAAATGAGCATATGAAATATTTTCTGTTAACAATTTCCATATTCTTAGATTCATATTGTCAAAAATAAATAAATCCTGTTTAATCATTTAAAATATTTTATTTCTTTTAGGATGAATCGTTCGTTAAGGAACAATGGTAATCAGTTTATATAAAGAGATATTCCTAACAGTAACAGTGAAGGACAATGTTGAGGACGTTTTCTGGAAAGATTTAATATCAAAAATAAAAGTGATATGTACGCGTTACTAGTTCATTCCGAATTTCAAGCAGTTAAGTTTGAGGAAAGATTCACGCTCTCGGTTGCTGTAAAACAAAAAGTTCAGTAGAAAGCAAGTATATTTTGTATCATTTTTATTCCTTTTTTTAATATCTCCCCAAAATGCTCTGGAGCTATTTTTGATGCAATGCTAAACAAAAATTGTATGTTGCTAAAAAAGTAAATGTACAAGAATTTTATTTAAAATTTAAGCTTATTTGAAAGATAAGAAAAATGTGTAAAAATTGCCATCAAAATATTTATTATAAAAAAATCTTCATAAATTACGAAATATTTTAAATGAACCCATATTGCTTTTAGAGGTAAATGACTAAAACCCGAAACAGATTGAAATTTATGCTGTCCGACTAGAAAAATCTTTCATTTTTATAAAAACAGCTTTATATAGAAAAGTAATGTAATAAATTTAATAAAAACACATTCAAAACAAGAACATTTAAAAATAAACATTTTTATTAGCGTGTTAAATATTTTAACTTTTACGTGCTTCTTATTTTTATTTATTGCAACTGTATTTATATTTTATTATAACCTTATTCTTAGCGTGTTAATTACTTTTATTTCAATCATTTTTTACAGTTTTTGAATTTAGTTGATAATTTATTATTACGAATATTTTGGAATATTTGAATCATTTTTTTTTATCTTTGTTAGTTACAGGAAACCTTGTACGAATTGATTGCTCTTAAAATTGTTTCATCGTTAGTACTAGCAGGTCGTTAGCGATACTTCAGAGGTATTCGATCTCTTTGAAAAAAAAAAGAATCGTTATTCCAACTTATCTAATATTGAACAAAGATCTTATTTTCGACAAAATAAATGATGTCTAAAAGAACAACGAAATGCTTTCAAAGAAAAATACTTACTTGTATTTTATTTAATAGTTTTGTCCGACAGTATCAATTTAAACTCAATTAGATTTAAAACACACTAAATAACGATTTTTCAGAGAAAGAAGAATTCTTTTTCGAAACAGATAAAGCTGGTTTTCTTTTTCTTTTCTTTTTTTTTTTTTTTTTTTTGTATATCGATCAAGAAAACATTATGGTACTGGATGAAGAATTAATTAAGTTTCTTGCTTTTACGTTTCATTTTGAAGCGAGATCATCTTCAACTGAAATCAGATGACAAGGACGATATCTGACCCAGCGTTTTATTCTGCAAGCTTCCCTGCAATACAAACTGGAGTATATTTAACCCCGACAGATTTAAAATGCATTTATTCATCGGTGGAATCCAAGTCATCGCAGTCTTGAATTGAATGAAAACTAGAAAAATCTTGGTGTATTAAATTTTGATTTGGAATTTTATTCAATTACCGAAATGTGAAGATTATTCCATGGGAAAAATATATTAAAAAATAAATACATTCTTAAAAATTTCGGTAAAATATAAATAAATAGACATACTGTTATAACGATTAAATACTCTGGATTCCAACATCACTTTTCTGTCATACGAATCGTCATAGACGTCACAACAAAATTTTAAAAAAAGCTAAATAGATTTATTCTATCAATAAAGGGATTGATTGGAACCACTGTAGATAATATTGAAGCTGGAAATATATTTTTACAGGACAGTTCATTCATATTTTCATGAATGAAGATTTTAGAAAATTACGTTTTAAAAACTAGTAATTTCATCTTTCATATTATTGGCATATCATCAATCAATAATGTTGCGTAATAACAATTTTTCCCTTGAGTGTTACCATAATTTATTTTTATATACTTACATTTAAAGACTCGTTACATATTTGTAAACATAGAAATTTGTAATAGATACTTCCCTCACTATTTTGTCTGCTAGAATTCTGAAATTTGGTGCATTTGTGTACTATCTGCGACAATAATTGTTGTTTAAATAATTTCAGAATTAAATTAACAGTTAATCAGCCACTTGACTAAGTTTTGGTCTGTTAAGATATACTACTTCTTCTGGAAGTGAAATTAAGGAGAATATTGAATTCAATTTTCCTGAATAATTAAAATAATTGTAACAAAATTAGGAAAATTTAAAAAAAATTAAATTTAAAGCTTTAATTGTTTATACATTAATAAAAGTGCGTTTACTGATTTTATTTAATTTATATTTTTAGAAACAATTTTAATTGGTTCTTTGTACTTTTTGACTCGAGGTACACATGTGTATTTTCTTTACGCTGTGTCTTAATAATAAATACTTTCTTTGATTTTCTGATAAGGATCGGCTTTATGTCCCTTCGAACACATATTAATGCACATTTAAATCAGAAATGAGAAAACAAACTTTGATTAAATTCTCGAATTCGCAGGAAGAAACCTAGAAAATAATTTTCGGTGCATTTGATTCATTATCAGAATAAAAATAGAAATATTAATTACTCTCGGATCATGCTCTAATTTCAAATTTCAATTAATGAATTAATAAATTTTCAAAGCAGAACAGGTATTTTGAAGTTCTGGCATACAATTCTTGAAAAAGTAATGAGAGGCTATCAAAATTGTTGAATAAAAATGACTTTCGCGCAATAAATTAAACTACGTTTCCCGATAGAAAAGAGTTCCAAACGCATGTAACACACAAGAAAGCACCTGTCGACCAACACCTTTCCTGTTCGAACGAATACTCTCATTTTTAAGTCGTCCCGTCTAAACGACGCCGTCACGTGCTTGAAAATCACACCGCCCACAAGCCCCCCTGCCCGATCATTTATTAAAAGAGAAAGAAAAACAAGGAGGGGGGGGGGCTCCATAAATTTGGCCATTTCCGTCCTTTGTCGCTCAGGTGGAGGTTTTAAATTGGATTTTGTCGCCCTTGCTGAACGAGAGAGTTAATTATTTCTAAAGGTCTCGTTCATTTCAGCCACAAAAGATAAAAATGAGGACCGCTCCGTTGTTCGAGTGATTTGTTGGAGGGCCGCCCTTTAATTGCCAGATATATTAGAAAACAAGGAAAGAAAATTGTAGGGGGCGCTTTTCGGTACTCGAGTTAGTGTAGGGCTTGTCTTTTTCTTAAGGAAATGTTCCAAGTTTTAACGAGGGTGTTGTCGAAATCTCTTTGCCTCCATTTAGCTGAGAGGCGTATCTTTATAATCCTTAATAAAATTATGACTAGAGAGCGTTGTTGGGGGGCTTTTAACGCTTATTTCTTGGAGGTATTTAAGATTAAGTGTTTCGGACTGCTTTTAGAGTGTAAATTGTGATGCGAGCGATTAGGTAGGCCTCGGCAGATAATGCGATTTCGTGGCGTTACTTGGAGACGACTTTCGTAAGGACAATTAAAAAAAATCACTGAAATGTTATCACGTAAAACGCGATTAGGCAAAATTTTCTACTGCTTGCTTATGTAATAACAGCACTCATAATTTAATGGAATAATTAATGTCTTTCTCAATATTTAGATATATTTCTTCGAGGTAAAACAATGTTTTTGAACAACATAATTTAAAACTAGAATTTTGGAATTTTGCATTATGTAACAGTACTTGAGTAAATAAAGTTATTTTCTTTAAAAAGATCATACATGTAGAGTTTGAAAATAGGCAACAAAATTCGAATAGACAACAAAGATAATAATATACAAAACCGTGCTAAGCATCGATTTAATTTATGTTTCTACGCTGCTAATCATATTCTCTGTGCAAGAAATATGTTTTAACCGTTGGGACAAGTCTTCTCGCATGCTGTCTAAAAAAGATAAATTTGTGTTCAAGACGCATTTCTTCTCCAACCGATTGAAACCTGAACTACAATTGTAGCCACAATAATACACTCAAATTCGATAAATTTAAGTCATTGCGTTTTTGAATTATCGCTTTTACATGTTCCTGAAAATAGACATTGACATACTTTCAAGTCCTTATTGGATTTGTCTCAAACTCAGATAGTTGTCTGCAATATAGATATTAAATCTATAAACTGAATTTTATTCATCCAACTCTCTTTGTTTTATAGTTATCGTGTTAACTTATTTTCGAACAGTCGGACAGACTTTCTGAGAATAGATTCCGCTCAAAATTTGAAAGCTATATATACACATTTGTATAAAGACGGTGTACCAAATTTCATTTTTCTAGTTTAAAGTGTTTTGGAGTTATCTTTGTCACAGAAATACGGTAGACCGATATTTTCCAAACATGTGTTTTTCGAACTCATGAAAGTCTAAAACTTGGAACTTTGTCAAAAGAAAAAAAGGGACTCAAGATTTAGACGATTACAATACCTCTTCTATACTACGATAAAAATTTGTCTCTAATTTTTACAATAAACATATTATTTTCTTTAAATTTTTTATTCTCGTTTTTTACAGCAGGTAATTTTTTATTCCATTTGAATTTACGATTTCACTTCCTTACTGATGTTTTTTATCGATGGAATTTACCGACGGATTTTATTGTAAGTGGCATCATTAAGTATATACTAGATCTATTTTATTGCACCCTTTGGTAAACTAAATAGTGTGCCAAATCGTCAATAAAAAATTTAAGACGATCGTCGAACTAAGCACTGGGTGAGGAGTTACAGTTAATAAACCAATTTCCAATTTTTACTGGAGAAATAAAATTAATATTTTTCTAAATTTTGAACCTCTTTTAAAATTGAGATTATTCATATATTCTAAAATTTGCTTTCTGATCCTTATTAGCAATGATTTCTCCGATTAATTTAAATTATGAAAGTAAAAAATACTTTAGTTTATCTGCCCAGTCTCCGTAATGGACAATTATAATAAAGTTCACAACACTTGTTTCTCCATACTTAGGTGAGTACTGTAAAGAATTTTTCAACTTCAAAAACTTTCAATGCTTTTTAAATCAAATGGAGTAACAACCTAATAGCTCCGAATGCGAGATTGTGAATAATCTCTACATTTCAGTAGTTTCTGCACGAAAAACACATTTTTTGTAATTATGCCTATCTGTGAACTCAGTAATTCAAAGATACTTTGAAATAGGTTGTATCGTTACGTTCCTGATCCTGACGTTCTGTATAATCGCATGTATGCAAGTATGTTAGCTAAAAAAATGTATGAATTTAGATAAATGATATTTAGTATGTGACTATGCTACTAAAAGCTATGTTCTATGCAAAATTTTGGTTTCAGACGGTCGACGAAGAGGTTCTCCAAAATGTAGATTCAGTTTTCTTCGCTATAATACGATACACAACTCCCAAATGCCGAACTCTGGAAATAAAAATTTGAGCATTTGAGTTGTTCACTGCTTTAATCAAGATTCCTAAATGTAATGTCTTAAATGTTATTGGGAAATCTGCATAAAGGTTTTGGGGAAACTGCTTCTGTTTATTTTTATATATATATATATATATATATATATATATATAACAGAAGCAGTTTCCCCAAAACCTTTACGCAGATTTATATATACACAGGACCAAGAAGCCAGTATCAATGATAGCCAATAAATCATTGAAAGTAAAGATTTTCAAAAAATTTTAACAGAGAAAAAAGAGATAGTAAAAGAATATCATCGAATAACAAAAGGCTTAAAAATATAAAAATAAATCAAAAGAATATCTTCGTTACAAGTTACATTCTCCTTAGATGCAATTAATTTCAAAAAATTATTACTAACCTTCTTTTCATTCTTCAGTCCTCAGTTACATACAAATAAAAGCGAAAGGACAATAAAAATGAAACAAAAAAACTTATAATATTTAGTCGAAATGAATACTCTAAATCAAAATGAAGATCAGTGAAATAAATAGAAACAAGTTTCAAAAAGACAAAGAGCAGACGATTTTTTTTTATTAAAATAACAATTTCAAAAATTCGTTTATTAGTAAGTAAAAAAGAAAAAAATATTAATAATCTTTTTCTTTTAATTATAAAAATATTAATAAATTTGTTTTAAAAATAACACTGAAATATTGTTACTAACCAACATATTCAGAGTTAAAAAAATATGCATATACGAGAAATTAAATTCATATTTTAATTTAATTTTTTAATTCAGTATCATCTATAAATTCACTTTAAGTTTTCTTAAAATACCCTGTAGTAGACAGACAACTGAGAAACAAAAAGCATTAATCATATAATTGCTAGCAGAACTATTTCGCTAAAATGTTTGGGTTACTATATTGACAAATTCAAGGTAAGATTTCTAATTTTATAATATTACCCAGACTTTCACTATGATCCTACGTTTCTATGATCATTTCTCATGAAAATAATTTTTTATGTCGTGCTTCTATATTAATCACATTTTAAATTTCAAACTAAAATAACTGATAATAGAAGAGAGCTTTACTTTAGCTAAACCTCTTCTATTTCAATGAAGTATATTATTTTAGATATTTTTCTTCAAAATTGAATAAAACGCTTTATTTCAGTTATCTAACTTTTCACACGCGGAAAATCTTTAAGTTACGTTTGATTTTAAATTTAAGCTTTTAATTTATGTACTTAAAATATGATTTGCTATTTATATCTTTATGTTCACATATTGCTTATTTTATTACTCATAATCCCGGATCTTTCACACTCAAACCTCGATAAAGCTCCTTATTTTAACATATCTCGCATCCATTGTAATTATTATCTCGTTTCATTTATTTGCTATTACTTTTAAAAGTCAGACTTTAGTTAATATTCGATTTCTTGCCAAGCACAATAAAATCCTGCCAAACATTTAAAAACTCTCAAAAAATCCGCCATCTACTAGAAATAGTCACAAACGTTTTGTGTTGGAATAAAAATTGCCAGAATTAACACATTTGGCGAGAAATCGCCAAAAAAATTAATCTTTGACGGCCAAACATTATTTTTAAGTCAAATGTTTCAGAAAACGCTTGCTTCCGCTAAAAACTTGCTTTTGTATTCTGCCACATGCTATTTCTTATTTTAAAGGAAATCGTATTTGCAATAAAAATATGCAGAATCATGAGGGGAAATAAAAATCTGGCAAGTCAGTGAATTCGATCGTAAATGCATCAAGTTGATGCATCAAAACACAAAAACAATGGAATTTGTTTGAATTTCGTTACAACAAAGTAAGGCAATACTGAAAATAGCTTTAAAAATTAATAATGATTAAAGAAAAAATATCAATGAAATGAAGAGGATATTACTGTAAAGATACTATTTCAAATTTGGTATTGTATACGTAGAATCCTTTCATTCTTATGAGATAATTAATAATATAAATACTGTACATGATGAATGAATTTATGAAATACTTTATTTGATAGAAGATATATTTCCCAATGTGAATAATTTATTGAGTGAATGAATTTGTGATATCCTTTCATTTGAAAGATATCTTTTCTAACATGAATAATTTAAATAGAAAAATTTTAATAGAGTCCTTTTATTCCAAAAAAATACTTCACAATATGAATACTATATACAAATATATATAAATGAAAGTATAGTGTCCCTTCATTTCTAAAGAGATCTTTCATAACCTGCATATTATATATTGTGTAAGAGTTTTAACATCCTTTCACTCGAAAAATATCTTTCGCAACGTGAATACAGCATTTAATAAATAAATAGTATTGAATGATACAGTTTCATTTTCTTAAAATCTTCTATAAAAATATTTTTAGCTGATATTAATGCAAATTATTTCCCCCGGTAATTTCAAGCAAAAGAATCAAAGATAAAGATTCACTTGAGGGGAAATGATGCAAACTTCCTCAAATCAAATAAGAAACCTAAATTCATAAAGAATGTAGAACATAACATATAAAGAATAAAGAACATAAATTCTTAAAATGAATATTATATATCGTGTATGAATTTTAGTACCTTTTCATTCCAAAATTATATTTCAGAATGTGAATACAGCATTTAGTGATCGAATATTATTAAATGATACAATTGTATTTGCTTAAAATAATCTATAAAAATATTATTTATCTAATTTGTTCCTTTATGAATGTAAATTAGTTTTCCCTTTAATTTCAAGCAAAAAAATCAAAGAAAAAGACTCGCCAGAGTAGAAATGATACAAACTTTATCAAGTCAAATAAGAACATAAAGACATAAGGAATGAAGAACATGACTTATAAAGAATGAAGAATCTGAAGGATATGTTCATAACATGAATATTACATATTGTGTTTGAATTTTTTAGCGTATTTTCATTCCAAAGATATTATTCATGATCTCAATACAGTATTTCTCGAATGAATATTATTGAATCATACAACTGTATTAGCTTAAATTAATCTACAAATGATTTATTCTTTAATGAATGCAAATTATTTTCCTGCTAATTTTAAGCAAAAAAAATCAAAGAAAAATTATACAAATTTTATAAAACTAAATAAAAATATGAAGGCATAAGGAATGAAGAATGTAAAAGATATATTGATGACATGAACATTATATAATGTTTATGAATTTTAGTGTCGTTTCATTCCAAAGATATCCTAAATAAAATGAATACAGTATTTCTTGAATGCATATTCGTGAATCATGCAATTGTATTCGTTTAAAATTATCTATAAAAATATTATTTAGCTTATTAATACTTTTATGAACGTAAATTATTTTTTCCATCAATTTCAAGCTAAAGCATAAAAGAAAAAGATTCACCTGAGGGGAAATGACATAAAATTTAACAAATCAAATAAGAAAATAAAGGCACAAGGAATGAAGAACATAACACATAAAGAATGAAGTACATAAAGGCATAAGGAATGAAGAACATGACACATAAGGAATGAAGTATGGCTTGAACACGTACCGTGATCTCCTCGTTGTCGGATCCTTCATCACCATCACTTCCGTTATGTCACCGTATTTACTAAAATATTCCCTTAGGCCCTCTGAAAGAGACAAGAAACAACAAATTACTGTCAGGTAGAAAACAGCTACTAGTGTACAATTTACAGCACTAAGAATGAAACAAACAGATTTATTTATTTATTTGCACACTCAAAGATGCAAGACAGGAAAAATGGGTGAATGGAGAGTGAAGAATTTTGATTTTATGGTTTACATATAATAAATAATGTATAAATGTATATCATAATGATAATTATATAATAATGCATAATAATCTTTACATATAAAATATTATACAGGGTGTTTATAAATGAATATACCAACTTTTCATGCTTATTAAAAGAAAACAAAAGAAGCAGAACCTTGTGGTTCTTTGGAAATAAAAAATAACAGTAGAAGGTTTAAATTCGACATAGTTATAAGTGTTCATCTTCCAGAAATGCGAAGGACATCAAGGCATTGATGTCCTTCGCATATTGATCTTAAATGCCTGATTTATTTGAAGAGCAGTGAAAAAGCATTTGAAGATAAAAAAAAAAATAAAGGATGAAAAATAAAAGTATTGGAAGACTAATGAAAAGCTTCGAAATGATGTAGATATTCGCATATTTTTAAATATTTAATTTTTTTCCTGGGGCTACATCAAACAGGTGTTTGTTTCCTATTTACAAACGGATGCTGATAAGCTTGGGCTGTGCATATCTGCAGGTTTTTAAAGTATATCGAAGATACTGAAGGAATATGGGACGAGTTGTCGTATCATCTTGATATTGTTTGCATTGGTAATTTCTGAAAAACCGTAAGGTTATACTGCAAACCTGCTATACCACAAGGTGAACAGTCCTACAAAGTTGGGATATTCATTTATAAACATTATAATAATTTTGCTTTAAAGGTTAGAAAAGAAAAATTTAAACAGGTGAAAAAAAACGACAAAATTTATAACTACTATAATGAATGTAGTGCCCCCCTTTTTTTATGTCTCTTTGAGTAAAACCATATCATCGGAAAACTCTGAATGCCATAAACATTTTGCAGTAAATATGCATTTCACTATTATCTTCTACCGGCAAAACTTAGTTCATTGCCTGCTGAGTTTGTTTTAAAGAATGTATACATAATATTATTCGTTTCATCGCTACTTTTCCCTCAATAACGAAACGCAACGAATCGTTTTCTGACAGACATTTTTTGGCTTAGCCATTAGACATACTGATCCATCAAAATTATTTCATATGGAATATTTCCACTAGAACCACATTTCCCTTTTCAAATTGATGTTTCTTATATTTATTTATTTAGAAATGCTAGAGGTACATGATTGGCATTCTGAGACATTTCTTAATAAATTCGGCTTTCTTCAAAGGTAACAACAGAAATAATTTTATTTATGCTGATTTTAATAAATTTATAAAAATACTGTTACAAATTTACTAATTTTCAAATTTTTTCAGCAATTACTTTTATGATACAGAAGGGTATTTTTATGTATAACTCTAACGGATGCTAAATAGATGCTGGGTCAATGAACACGTCTTGATGATAAACTTAGCCACCATTTGGTGATTTTAAAGACAAAAATAAAAAATATTCATGAATTTTGACGACATTGAGGTTAGGAGCGAAAATAAAATAGCTATCTAGAAGCTTCTTTGTCCTGCTATGGAAGTTATAAATTACCGAAAGACAGAGCTATTGAATGGAACAAATTTAAGAATTGAGTGAAATCTCACCATTGAGTTTTCTATGAGCACTTTGTACTTCTATAGCTGTTTATTACCAGTTTACTGTTTTGTGTACTGTTGTGATGCTTTATCTTTATTTTTTGCTACTGTATGTTCGTGCTTTTATGTAGAAGAAAGCATAAAAGAAGGGTAGTACTACACTTATAGTATGAGTTTAGTAAAGTATTATTCAACATTCTTTTACAAAAGGCTTAAGTTCGTAATGATAATAATCGGCCTGAAAGTAAAAGATTCTGAATTCAAAATATAAACTGTTTGAATTTTCACCAAAGCTAGCAGTTACCGGAAAAACAAATCATTCAGAATTATAATCTTAGAATGATATTGGTTTACATCAGTCTTTCAATTGCAGCCGTGAATAATTCTGCAGCTCAGAATTGTATGAAATTATTGGTTTTAGTGCCATTAAATTGCTCAACACTAGAACTCTTCCTTCCCTCGAAACAGGCCATAAAATAAAGTTTCTCTGGAGTATACTGTAGCATTTCTGTTTCAAAAGTTGATTCAAATTCCCTTCGAGATAAATACGAAACGCTAATTCAATAACATTCTAACGATGCTCACATATTCGAATCATACTTTGGACACGGTCCAACGTTGCTGTTATCAGTGTTTCCCCCCCCCCCCCCTTCAATCTAGATATAACAGTTGGAAATTGCTCCAAATCTTTTTTTTTTCTTCCTTTTTTTAATATATAAAACGTCTTTTTATTCTAATAGAATGTACTCCAATAGTACTTTTGGGAAATGCTTTTCTTTTTTGTTAAATGCATATTCCATCTAGATTATCTCCAGGTCATTTTATGCTTCTAGGTCAATGGTAATTTAATTTTGTACTATT
>JAPMOR010005583.1:122821-135371 GCA_026543865.1 Argiope aurantia
AAATCTCTAATCGATTAATGAGCTACATTTTTTTATGTATTATATGTGTTCAACAAACACCCTTTTCTGATACATACGAATACACGAAAAAAAATTGAAGAGATAAAGGAACGAAAAAAGCGGTAAAAGTCATCGAAATCATTTTTCCCGTAATTCCAGAAATCCGTTATTTATTTTCATTTTTACGACCGCGTGAAAAATCCCTCCCATTCCGGAAAACTGCCGGTTTTCATTCAGTTCGGGTTTTCCCCGTTGCCATGGCGACAGCTGGATGCCCCGGAAACACGTCATCAAGGCAGCGGCGGTCCGTGATTAAGATCGCGCGCGCATCGTAGGAGAAAAGGTGGGGAGGAAGAAGCACTGGGGGTTGTGCGAGGGCGTCATGTAGTCGTATCTGCTGGACGGAGAAAGGGGTACAGGGAGCTGAGGTAGCGAAAGTGTGAGATTTAAAGCGAAAACGAGAAGCCAAAATTCCGTTTTCATCATACATCGATATTTCTGGAGATAAATCCTTTGCTTCCACATGGAATGCACCATTTTTTGCATGCTACATTTTGAATAAATGCATATAGCATGTATATATAGGGGGGGGGGGAGGGGCACTGAGACTGCTCTTCCATCGATTTATTACCATACATTAAAAGATACAGTATATTTTGGGCTTAAATTCGTAATATAATGAAAAGACTGAAATATGCATTTTAGACTCTTCTCTTTCACCTATGGTGTCAGAATACGATATGAATCTACAATTTGATATTAACAATTAAAAACAGTATAAATTTTTATTGTTTTTAATTATCATATTCACTTTCTCAAGGACAGGTAAAAACACAAAGGAAAAACCAGCGGTACTAGTCTCCTCAGAACTTTTTGCCATACTTTGTAAAAAGCTTGTTATACCAGAGAACGTCTTACATGGCATTGGCGTACAATAGTTAGGAAATATTAACTTTTGGCGTGAATTTGGCATTTTTACTGAATCTATTGTGCCATTCTTGGAGAGTAATTTGGCGATTAAACTCTGGGTGTGCTAATAGTATCCAAAAATTGAATTTGTGTTTTAGGCACGTTTTTCTCAACCGGTTAAAAACAAATATTTGGCACAACTCTACACTTTTAATCACAAATTCCCATACCAAATTTGATATATTTAAGACATTGCGTTTTTTAATTATCCCTTTTACTTATTTCTGAAAGTATAGGACGACGGAAGAGCAACCCGTCGATGGATTTGGCCCACACTTTGATAAGTGTGTACACTATAAATGTTAAACGTGTGCACCGAATTTTATTCTTCGATGACTGTTTTAAAATTATATTATTTTACCCATTGTTTGGCGCAACATAGTCAACATCATGGCTCTTGCGCCATAAACTATCCAATCCGAATTTTATTTCTCTAGCTCTCTTCTTTTTGTAATTAGCATGCTAAATTATATTCGAACAACTGAATACACGGTTTTCCTCTTAACGCAGATTTGATGTAAAGGCCGCACACCAAATTTAAACAGTCTAGCTCACATGTGTTTGAGTGAGTTTTGAAATCTTAAGTCTGAAAAGTGGAGATTCGTCAAAATCTCAAGTTCGAATTTTTTGACGATTACTTTACTTTCTGAGTACTTCTTGTAAGAGAAAGTAAAAAAACCCAATATACTCTTGACAATTTATTTCAAAATCAAGTAAGGATTTCTAAAACTTGGGTGAAATTCATACATTAAATTTCATTCATTTTGCCTATTACATTCTTAAGAATGGTGTTTCAAACACATAGATGTATAGATGAACAGACAACAAAATCTTGTATAGAATTGCTCTAAATTTTGATATAAATCTACAGTTTTGGTGTAAGTTCCAAATACAAAGTTTCTTTGTAATAGTTCTTTTCGATTTTTATTACTTTCCTGAGTACGTAGTATTCTAGTGCTTTATTTATGAGTTCCTGGTAATGAGGCTATTTAAGGAAATGAAATAATAGCTGCATTCTCAAAGTTCTAATAATTCCTACATTAAATAAAAATAATTTTTCGAATAATAAAATTTTTCGAATACTTCAAATGGCAACTCTCTCTTTTTTTTTATTGGAATTCAATCTTCACTATAAAAACTATAAAAGTCATTGTAATGCACTTGCAGCAGGAGAAACTTTGGAACTATACAGAGTCTAAAAAAACAATAACAATCAATTATAATGCATTCATTTTCTATTAGTATCAATGTAAATGAATGGAGGCCTCCTATATCTGAAAAATTATTTTATAAATACCCAGCAGGAGCTCTTTGTTGCTGATAACCTTAAAATTTGTTCCATGTTATATAACTAAAACAATCTGTATATTCGATCATTTTAATAAGTTGAGTTAACATAAAGAGCAGATATTGATGTAAATAAAGAAAAGAACTAAAAATGCCAGTTATTGTATCTTCGATGCCAATGGTATTATCTTCGTGATATAAGAAGTGCAATAAAAATATTTTTTTCATTTGATGAAAATAATAAATATCATATTAGAGGATATTTAAAAAATGTGCACTTTAGTGTAGTTGATTAATACAGTCATCGATTTTGACTAAGCCAGTTATAATACTCCTTTTAACTAATTCAAAATCATTTTAGTTTTGATAGATTACATGTTTAACACTCAGCCAGGCAAAACTAAGGACAATGATTGCAAAAATATCAATGGTGAAATGTATATTGATGCACAATTGAGAACTTGAATATTGTTCCCTTATGAGTTGTAAATTACAATATTTTAAATGCTATCACTATGGGTTTTTTTTAGCTTTCGAATGGCCTATTTATTCAATATTTGTACAAGTGCATATCATTAGTTTTTATCAGTTTCTCAAATTTTTTTTAAAAAAGATCCTTAAACATCATGCTAATATGATTAAATGAAAACTTTATCCTGACTGTAGTACTAGAGATTGCAATAACCTTTAAGTTTTCGTTGGATTCTTGCTCTATCGGCATTAGTTTGACTGCACGAGAAAGGTTTTCGAGATATTCCAGAATCCTCCATATCCATTAATATAATCACGGATTATCTAAGAACAGCTAAATTCAATAATTTATTTTACACATCTGTATTTACTCAAACAATATCAATGTTTGTGTAAGTTTATGTTATTGGTTTTATCAGGTTTAAAAATTTTCAAAATTACAATAAAGACATTTAAACATTATGAATTATGATTAAATGAAACTTTATCACCCTATAGAACTACAGATTCCATATCCTTTAAGTCTGAGTTGATGAACATTAATTTGGCTGTATAAGGAAGGTTTTAGAGATTTTCCAGAATTATGGACTCGTCCAAATGTAACTACGAATCATCTAAGTACAGCTGAACTCCATAATCTTTTTTTAACTTTTGAAATGTGCATTTATTGAAATAATATCAACGTTTGGGCAAGTTCATGTCATTGATTTTATCAGATTTTCATTTAAAAAATATTGTAGAGATCATTAAACATTATCACGCCATTAGTAAGATAAAATAAAAACATTATCATTCTTATAGGACAAGAAGTCCCATATAATTTAAGTTTTAGTTAGTCGCCATTAGTTTGGTTGTACTAGGAAGGTTTTAGAGATATTCCAGAATTATTGCCACCTCCATGTGGATTAATATCCCCACGAATTATCTAAGTACAGCGAAACTCTATCATTAACAGCTCTGTGTGCGTTTGTATCTCCCGATATCAAAGCAGTCTCTGCCAGCCGGCGCAATTAGATTCGAAGATACGAGACCCAGTCCAATCCTGTTGTTACAGCGAACAGCTCTTGGGCAGGAAACCTAACATATTAATCCCCGTAACAACTGTCACCCGGGTCTGCCCGGAATGAAAAAGCAATGCTGGTTAAACCCATCCCAGCAAGATTTTGGTACCTAATCCGAGCCTATTTAATTCTGCAACGATCCGATTTCATCGGGGATGCGTCCGGCAGAGATAATTCGCGGAAATGGACTCTGATTGCGGTCGGGCAGTGCGTGATAACGGTCAACACCGCTGTAGAGGCACGCAATTCTGATAAGATGGACACGCAAGCCCCGTGCCAGTGCTTTGGTCAGAAAAGGGCAGATATCCCTGGACTGGTTAGATACTGTAGAATCTTCCAGCATCAAAGAGTGTTGAAGTTATCGCATTTCCATACAGTTTTTCATTGGATATTAACAAAAAAAAGAATAATCATTTTTATTACTTTCTTGTATAAGAAATATACAAAGACTAATAATTGTAATTCGCGAAGTATTCGAAGCGTACAAGATTCTGAAAATTCTCCACTTATTAGGATACAGAAGTGATATCCTCCAGAAAAGATATCTTTGAGATTAAAATAATTGTCTATGCTGAAAAGTCGATATATATATATATATATATATATATATATATATATATATATATAATATTCTTTATGCACAAACAGTTTTTTTGTAAATATAAAATCGCTGAAATTTTGCTTTTAACCCAATGTTGCGGGAAGTTATTCTGATTTTTGTATTTCCCTTTCTATATGTTTTACTGCTATTTTACATTTAAATGCTATTTTCTCCAATCTTTGATAGGGTTTTCTCACGGGAAATCTCGTAAATCAAAATCTAATGTATATTTTTTTGTTCTAATAACCTTCGATAGAAAATATAACTATCGATATTAAGCTTATTCGATATTGATGAAGGATTATATCGATAGATATTTAAAATTTCTGATTTAGGACAGATTATTTACCCAACAAATATATATAATATTTATTCACTGCATATTAGAAATGTTGTATCTATTCAGTATTATATAAAAAATATTTCTAGAAAACTTCTAATTTCTTATTATTTAATCTCTAAAAAATAGCAATGCAAACAGTCTAAAGTGACAAAAGATCAAATGTTACAAATAAATAAATTATTAATCAATAGAAACGTCTGTCTATCTATATATAAAACGCTCATGTGGAAACAAAATAAAGCTGAAGTTTTTATTCGTCATTTGGCAACAGCTCACAAGTTTGAATTGTTTACATGCTTGCTGGTAGAAAATCAGAGACAATGTTGTTTCTTTAAAGTTAGATAGTACGAAAAAAAAAAAAAAAAGAATTTCAGTTGAACAGTTTCAGTTATTTATCGAAAAAGTGAAAAACAAGAAGTTAATGCAAATGAAGATGTTGAATTGTTCATAAGGTAGTTTAGTCGTAATGAGCGAAATAGAGATATAAAGTGTTTTGTTATCGGAGCCAAGTTTCTGAACTGCAAGGGCAATTAATTTCACAATTCTTAAGTATAGATAACCACTCGGAATTTTGAATCCTTTTTTTTTCAAGTATAATTTGAAATAATATGGTTAAATGATATAATATCGTTAAAGTAATATAATATTTTTTGTCATAAAATGTAGTTCCTCGATGTGGATTGATATGACAAAATTAATCTTATTAAAGCTTATTATCTTCGGTTATTATTAACATTATGAGGAATAATTTGGATGAAATACGTCTTACCAAAACTGGAACAAACAATTAAATTCAATTCTTAATTTTAAACATCTCAGAATTATATACTATTTTTATTTTCTAATTTTTACGAATACATGTCTTTACTATCAGAAAATTTTAATTTCAGATACTGATGATTTAGGTTTTAGTAATAGATGAAAAGTTAATGTTAGCAATTCATACAATTTGAAATAATTTAAATTTACTATTGGTAATTAATAAATTTATAATTTTTATCACTAGCAGAAATGCATAACTATATGGCGATTTAGAGAAACGAGTAGGGGATGTTTATTACACCTTAGTAATCGGAATGTTGTAAAAGAAGCATGGTTTACAAATGTATAAAGATAATAATTCATACAAAATAAATTGCTTGGAGTAAACAACGGATTAGTGCAAATGCAATCGAATATTTAATATTTCAATTCTATCTCGTAAGAATATTTTGACAACATGTCAGTTTTGCTCCATCGCATTATATCCAATCGGCAGAAAGTGCACTGTAGTACTAATCAGACGATCTTTTACTCCAAAATAATCTTTTGCTTCGTAAGCAAAATATAACCCAAACAACACGCAGAATACGAAAACGCAACTGTGTTGAGCATTGTCTGCTAGAGATTGACGTTTTTCCTCCCACTTCATTTTTTTATTCTGTTTCAAGTGTGGAACAATGTTACAGCAACTTTCAGACAGACGATAAAAAAACAAAACAAAACAAAATGTAAACAGGTTGTATTATATACTTAGTACCTTTCTTTAAAACATTTAAACTTGCAAAAAGTAATATTCTGTTTTCAGGTAGGCGAAATCCTTGAAACAGAAAGAAAAAAAGGGAAAAAAATGGAATTTTGGATTTTAATTTTGAATTTATGGCTATGCCATAGATAAATGGTGTAGGGCAAAATTATTTTTTTCAGCACCATTCGCTTAGTCTGATTTGAATTTAAAATGGAACATGAATGCACTAAAAGCTGCAGTTTGAATTAAACCGAAAGTAATGAAGAAATGATTTGGTAAGCAATTTATTTTCAAAAAGTCTAGTGTTTCAATTCTTCTTTCTCTCGAAAACTTTTATAGAAATGAAGATACCATTCTGTTTGTTACTACGGATGAGCCTCTCTCTCCTCCCCCTTATTACTGTATGAATGGATAGCTGGTTATTAAGGGCATGCAGCAAAACACATCTCGGAATGAATTACTATTTAGTTCAGTATTTCTGACTTTCCAGCTGATCGTGAGTGCCATGTAAGTAATGTATGTTTAAAGCAAGCAACAAATCATGACTTTTCTTTCTAATACTGGCCCTGTTTAATTTATGCAATTATGTAAAATTCTTCTTTATATTACGAAGAATCCGCGACTTTATATGTAAAGTATTCTCTTTTGCCTACAATTTTTTTAAGATTCATTATATATTTACGATTCTAAATGCGTAATCTATTTTAACAATAAAGATAAATGTTTTCCTCTATATGTGTGTGTATTCTTCTACAAGTCACACCGTTTGACACATAGCTACTGCATTTGGTACATATATACCTTATAGGACTGGTATTATTTGGTACACATATACCTTATAGGACTGGTATTATTTGGTACATCTATACCTTACAGGTCTGGCATTACTATTCTGGTAATATTAAATGGTATTACAGGCGTGGAATATATTAAAAGATATTTATTTATCAAAACTACTCTATATCTATAGAAAATCCCCCTCACATCACAAGAATGGAATGTAAAATGGTGATTAACTTTTTCCAATGTTTGAAACTCTTTATATTTTCAAATATACGAAGTTTAAAAACAGATAACAATGTAATCATCAAAGAATTCGAAACGTAAAATTCCAACTAGTATACATCTTTCAGAACTTCCTGAATATGAAAAAAAAATATTTCTGGAGTTAAGTCTAACACGATAACTCGAAGATGGATGACATTTAATATGTGGTTTCAAGTAAAATGTATAGATTTCTGTCAAATTTCGAACGAAATCCATTCACAAGAATTTTGTCTATCTTTTCTGAATCGAATTGAGCACGTTAGTTACAAAATGCAAAAAAGCTAGATGTATAAAATTTGATACATAGTTTTAAAATGTAAAGTGTGCCGTCGTCCTGGCATAGGGGTATCGCGTCTTCCCCGTGATCTTGGCGTCCCGGGTTCGAGCATGGTTGTCCTTCATTTGTTCTATCTGTGAGATGTGTGAATGTGCCCCCCCCCCTTTAAAAAGGGGCTGTGCAAGCGAATGTGATGTGTGAGTAGCAAAATCGTACTCTTGGCCCTAGTTGGCGCTACTAAAATAAGAGACGTTCCCTTTCGGCTTAAAATCGTTGATTTCAAATCAGCGGGCTTGCCTATGGCAAGTGCCATTGGAAACAACAACAACAACAAAATGTAAAGTGTAAATTTGTACCAAATGTTGAATTAATCTATCTGAGCACTGACAATTTGTTGGTCTGTATATTCGCACTCAGGTAAATGCGGCAATTCAAAATTGGGAGTATTTAGAAAAATTAATTATTTTGTAGGATTTTAGAACTTAAGTTGCAGTTCTGCATCAACTTTTGGTTTCAATTATTTGAAAAAGTCTCTAAAATACCTAATTCGATAAGATTTCTATTAGAAAATAAGCAAGAAAATTTCGGGAGACCACTCCTGCTGGCTTTTGCCAGCGTCGATAGATTTTAGTTCAGACTATCAAACTTAAGAAGATTTCAAATTTCTATTAAATAAATAAATAAAAATAAAAATAATGAAAATTTTAGAAGTCAAAGGGAGAAGAAGCATTGCGCTGTATAATCTTTCCTTTTATTATTTAACACGCTTTTTTATTTACTCTTTTTGTCTATTTGGGGCAAATTTTACAATCGATTTTATACTAACTTTCCGATAAGCTGGAGACTTGAAATTTAAATATAAATCAGAAATGGATAATAATGAAGCATCAACACACTTTTTTATCTGTCTATTTGTTTGTCTGTTCAGTACAAATTTTGAAATCAATTTATAGCTTTTATTACGTACAGATGGCTCCATACCAAATCGTTAACTAATCGGGAAGCTAGTTTAAACTCGAATGCCAAATTTCACTCACAAAAAAATTAAAAAGCATAAAGTAATTATTTAAATACAAAAAAATTTAATATAGCATGTTCTTCAAATGGATTCAAAAGTAAAAATAATTTATCTTAATCCTATAAAGGTTTGTAATCGCGTATAGAAGCCCTGCAAATTCTGTTTAGAGTTAGGAGAAATTGCGTTATACTTTTTAGTCCTCTTTTTTTCTTGATATATTGAAAATTTTGTTATTTAAATAATTATTTAATGATTTTTTGAAATAAAATAAATAAATCGATTTCTTTCTGGAAAGGCTATTGTAGAAAAAACACGATTCAAAAACCAACTTGGTGCTTGAATAGTAATAATAATAGTAATGACTCTTAACTATTCAGTAAACGGAAAATTTTAAGTTCCCTCAATTTTTGAGTGCTTTAAACCAAGACTTCATTGAAAAGGACTTTGTTCATTAGTAGAATTAAATTTCCATTGAAATGGGCGTGATTTCCAGTAGGCGAGCTTATGGTTGGCAGGCCGCCCGGACGCTGTTCCCGGAGGAAGTCTCGGAGGGATTTTGTGTAAACAAATGACTCGTAATCTTCGCGCTGATTTCATTTCAGTTAATTATTGAGCTTGTGCTGCGTATCGTGGACACGGACATTATCCCCGCATTTCTAATTCACTGGGCAATTATTCAGGAATAAACAGGGCAAGATGGTGGGTTGCAGGGGGTAGAGGTACTGCCTGCATGAGCGATTCGTTTACATCTATTCTCGCTGAGAATTGAAGCTATTCGTAAGAATTTGTTTTAACTTGATTTTCAAGAATCTGCGGACATTTGTAGTTCCATGTATGGGAAATATATAAAAGAAGGTATTCCAATTGTCCAAAAGTTCTACCAAAATGTTTTAAGGAATATATATATATTGTTCTTTCTGAATCAAAGCAATTTTTAGAATTATATCTGTCTGTCGGTCTGTGACCGTAAAAAGTCAAGAAGAGTAGAAAGAATGAAATTTGGTACGTTTTTCTTTTAAGCCAAAACCGTATTTATCAATAAAATGTTGAGAGAGAATCAATTTAACTAATTTCTAATGAAATCACGATTATTAACAAGTGTTAATTCTGAAAGTATATAAAAGGAGGTGACAATTCTAACAAATAAAAGGAAGTGAATTAGAAAACGCACAAAACATGACGACTTTTGTACTTTCTCGTTTTCATTGTATGAAAAAAGTATCATTACAAAAAAACAAACAAAAAAAAATGAATCGGGATATTGATGAATCTCCACGATTTAGACCTCCCTGACCTCTGAAGAAAAATTTTTTTGGCATTATGTTTGGCAGCTGTCTGTCTGTGGCAAAGTTAACTCTAAAACGTTTTGATCTAAATGAAGGAAATTTAGTGTACTGTCTTTACCCGAAATATGCAGATTCTTATCAAATTTTGAGCGAACTCCATTAAGAAATCTGTCCGTCCATCTGCTCGAATATAAGTTAATATAATAACTACAAATAAGGGCCTAGATGGATTAAATTCGGTACACAGATTTAGCATCCATCCGTCTGACGTCTGTCGAATTTTGAACCAAATCCGACAAAGGGTTGATTGTATGTCGACTTATATTTTCCGAAGCGTGTAATTGTGATAATTCAAAAACACAATGACTTAAATACATGAAATTTGGTATGTGTTTTTCTGTCTACAATTGTAGTTCTTTGTGAAATTCTTGTTTCAAAAAGGTGCATCTGAAAGGTGCTTGGAAAAAAAGCATCTGAACACTCAAATTCAATTTTCGGGTTCTATTAACCGCAGGTCAGGATAAGTTGCCGGACAAAACAAACGCTGAAAATCACATGTCAAATTAAATAAAAATGCTAAATTTATGCCAAATATCTATATCTCGTAATTATTGTTCGCCAATGCCATGAACGACATTTGTTGTCTTATCAAAGGTTCAACATTTTATGCGCAGTGAGATAGATAAAATCTTGATCTGTTTCATCTTTTAAGTATAAGCCAACAAGCTTATAAATATAGAAATTTATTGCTCATTAAATCAGAAATTAGAACTGGATGTGCTTCTATTATAAAGAAAAATTGGTTCAAAATCCTTTTCGCGTTAACTTGGGCCCATTTTCTATAATTTTGCGGTTTTTCTGTGGATTTCACTTATCCACTGTTGCTACGACACATAATTTTGTGGACATTCGAAAGCTCACTATATATGACATACATATATACTACATGAATAAACTTTCTAGTAATAAGTAATAATAGATTTCTAATTTCTAATAAAAGAATAATGTAATTACGAATTATGTTAACTAATACCACGATGTGTGTGACAGATATTTTTATTCATAGTATCTGAGCATCTCTTAAAATCTGTAATTAATATGCATTGAGGCATTAACTGAATTACGATTACTATTATTATTTATAATATGGAGTCTCCATTTACCTCTCCTTATTGTTTATTTCTAGAATTTTTTTCGCCGTTTCTTTGCCTATATCACCAGCAGTTATAATTTCATGAAGATAATGTTTATAATCGGGCTTTTCATTTATAAACTGCGTCATGTATATTCATGATACAAAAATTGCTCAAACGTTTCTACAGGGGCAGAAAGTTAGAGCTATAGCTACTAAATTTGATGCATAATTTTTTGTGTAGATTGAGTTCACTGAGAAAAATTAAAATTAAAGGATATTTTTAGTTAACATTTTTATTGGAAAATTAATAAAAAAATTGTAAGTTTTTTTCTCAATAACTTCGGGGTATATTATCATACAGAAACCATTCTTACACTACATTAAAATAAAAAAAAAGAAATTCTTTATATCAATTTTATTTTGGCATTTTTTGTTTCCTTTAATTGTAATAAATTTACAAAAGTGTTTTTCAGTATAATTTAAAACAATCGGTATCGTTTTTCAATAATTGCATCTATATCAGCGCGCAGTTGAGATAAAACTAAATATGATATTATTCAATATAATTAGATTGCAATATAACAAATTTTACAGCAATATAGTAGAGCATAAAAATGCATAAAGACGAATTAGGCCTAGATAAAAACAGAAGAAGATTAGGTTAGAATTCCATTATATGCAGTAAAAAGTTGACACTATAATAAAAGTTTTACAAATATAGAGAGAAATTCGATGATATCGTTTATATTGATGTACCATTTTCTATCTGATTTTTATATTTTTAATAACTTTATAAGCAGAATAATTTACATGAAAATTGTGCATTATATTTTCACTAGAAGAAGTTACTAGGTGCATATAAAAATGAGCTTCTTCAGTAAAACAGATTATCATATTTATCTTGTATGGGAGAATAATTTTCTGGTAAATAAATGCAACAATTATTAATTGTATTTAACATTTTAATTTAATGAGAATGGCAACATTAATATTTAAACAATATCCGCAAGTATGAATCTTCTTTGAGTAGTGTTGTTTTCTCTGTGTTGCGTTAGCTTTCCATTTTATTGTACCTCTTCATTTGAACTTCAGAAACCTGAATATGGACTGAAACGGAAAATAGGATAAAACTACTAGCTGACTAAAACTTTAATTTCTTTTTGTGTGTGTACGTGTGCGCTCTTGTGATTGCATATGATTTTTCGGTAAAATCCTAGATGGGCCCACCTCTTGGCGACTTATTTGAAATCTCGCCAAGATTACTAATAATTGAATATTTGTTATTTTTATTATTTTTCTATTAAAAAACGATACTTGAAGGCCAGAAATAATAATAAATATAATAAAAAATAAATATATTAAATAAATAATAAATAAATAAAATAATAAATAAATAAAATAATAAATAAATAATAAAAAATAAAATAATAAATAAATAAATAATAAAAAATAAAATAAATAAATAAATAAAAATATAAATAAATAAAATACTAAATAAATGAAATAAATAAATAAAATAATAAATAAATAAATAAATAAAATAATAAA
>JAPMOR010005583.1:135381-177214 GCA_026543865.1 Argiope aurantia
AAATAAAATAATAAATAAATAAATAAATAAAATAATAAATAAATAAAATAAAATAAAATAAATCCGTCTAGGTTGTTACATTGGCGACGTTATCGCCACTCGTTTGGCGAGAATTCAAAAAGATGCCAAGAGATGGGCTGCGCTAGGATCCACCCGATTTTTCTTGCTCTCTACATCTGGAACCAGGGGATAACAGCAATTGTTGCTAAAAATTCCTACTTTTTACTTCTTTCATGTTTAAGCGTAGATTGCTTACGGAATGGGAATATATGTTTAGGAGAAAGTCTTAAAATTTACTGCTGCTATACAGTTTAGATGTAAAGACTGTATTCCTAAATATAAGCCAAAAGATTCGTAACATTTTTAAGTTATTGTGTGCATAAATGCATGAGACATATAATCCCAGAAATATTTTTGTAGTGAAAAATTTTTTGAAGCCTTGAAACTTTGATATGGTTTAAAGTCTTCCGGTTCCTTCTTTACATTTGCCTCATGCAGGAGAAAGTAAAAATAGTGTGATTCAATTACATCGAAAAACACGCATTATTGGCGCAACATCTTCAATGAAATTCTTCAAAAAAGGCTTCTTAGACCTAATTTACTGCTTTATGGCATTTTGAAATTCAGCACTATCAATAGAAATGTGAGGAAATGCGATTTAGAAGGTACCATCAAATCGTTTACGAAATTGGAAAAAGATATTACGGAGAAAAATTTCCAAGGAGAAGATTCTCTTTCTCCTTTTTTCCTTCCGGATATAAAGAATACCAAATGAAATACGAGAAAGCATATTAAAAGAAAAAGGAGAAAAAAAAGTGACCAAAAATAGAAGTGTCTCAAAGGCATCCCTCCAATCAATGCAAAATAATCGCGGCATTCTAGAAATGCCACCGAATGAAGAGCTCGCACGCGAAATGGAACATTCTCTGCGACAAGGTTTCGCTCGACAGGCCTTCCCCCTTTGGAAGAGGGCCAAAACGGGGCGTCCAATGGTACAAACCGAATGAAAATCGAATTTTGAGAGCGAGAATTGATCAACCAGCGCCATTGTTCCAGCCGGAATTTACTTGTTAAGGGACGAGAATTTCTTGCGCTGCAGAGAGAGGTCCCGTTGGAATCTGAAACGTGGAAATATCTCTCAGTTATCCGGACGACGCGGTGACGTCGTTTGGCGTCCGGCCAGGGAATCCGGCTTAATCAATCGAAAAAAAAATTCCGGTACCTTCGCAGATGCCCGCTTTTGATACGCCTACGCCAGAGACGAAAGTTTTGAGGTTATTTTCCCCTCCTTTCTAGCTGGTAGATTAATGGGTCTCGATTCGGATTAGATTCCAGGAGAATGGTGGAACCTTTTTAAATGCGTTTTGTGCCTTGTGGAGCGTTCTTAGAATTTGGCATCCATCATTTGAATTTAGACTTCCTGTCATTGCCATGAGAATTTTTTTAATAAATTTCTATTAAAACTTTTTTATGTAGCGGTAAAAAATGTATAAACCATTAAAAGTTTTTGTATAATCTTTTGTAGTTCCCTTAAGTGGGTCGATCTGTTATAATGCCGGTTAATGGAACTGTGCCAAATTTTTAATAAATTTCTAAAAATTTCTTGTCTACTAATAAAATAGCCCTCTTAATAAAAATAATTATTAATCTTATTATTCGCAACGATATACTTTAGTTGCCAAATTCGGCAGGTAGCTATCTGCCCTATCAGATAGATACATTCGATTTTATTATTAACTAACCATCTTTGACGACCAGCTGGCTCGACAAGTGTAATGCTCTCCAAAATTCTCAATTAAATATTCATGTTCCCTTAATAGTTTCTTCAGCAAAATATTTTTAAATATTAAATTTCGGCAGTCATGAAACTCATATTATAAAATCCTTATGATATTTTGCTTTTTTATACGATACATATCGCTAATTTGCTGTCAGTTGCCGTAAGATTTAAATTTTAAATGGCAGAGATGAAACTTCAATAACTGCGTTAAATTTTTTTGTTGAACTCAAAATTTTTAACATAATAAACATATTTTTAACATAATCATTAAAAAAATATGACTACAGAAAATCGAATCTTTTAGCACTGTAATCTTATGTGTAACACAGAATAGTTTTTAAAATAATTTATGCAATATTTTAAAGAATTATGCAGTAATAATTTATCTGATTCATATAAAATTTAATTTTACCTTCAAGAAAATTCTGTAAATAATATTTTATTTCAATCAATACATGTGTTTTTGAAAATAATTATGAAGTCTAAATTTCATGCAATCGTCCGATCCTAAAAATCATATTCAATAAAATATGACACTTATCTTGGCAATCTAACATTTAAATCTACAGTAATCAATCCTTTTTTAGAATAGAGACATTCAAATTTTCATACCTCAATCAATTCCAATTGCAAAAGAGTGGAACTTTTTTTATTTATGATTTTACTGTCTCAGAAATATTTTTTAAAATATGAGTCATGGGCAAAGGATCTATGTAAAACTTTAAAATTCGTGCCTGAAATTACATAAAATATAATTATTTACTTCATTACGTTTGTTGGCACGTCATTAGACGTCAATACTGAAATTTTGAAGAGTTTCAAAGTAGAATAATTTTAAGGTACGTGAAACTAACGCTGGTAACTTAGATGGGTAACTCAAAACATAAGGGAATTTAAGGAAACCAATAGAAGTGGTTTCCTATAAACTTGTCACGTATTAACTAATAAAGGTGTTATCTCGGAAAACGTCTTCCAAGGAAATGGCGTACAATAGCTAAGAAATATTAATCATTGACGGGAATTTAGCTTTCTTACTGGATCTATCGTGTGATCCTTGATGAATTTTTTTTGCAATTAATCTCTGCCATATGATTAATAGCATCGGAAAATTGAATTTGTGTTTTAGAACGCGTTTTTACCAATCGATTGCAACAAAAATTTAACACAAAATTACACTTACAATCTTAAATTCCCAAACTAAATTTGATATAATTAAACCATTGAAGTTTTATGCCATCGTGTTTACATGTTTCTGAAAGTACAGACCGACATACGGTCAATTTCTTGTATGCTGGATTTGGTTACATTTTAATGTGTGTCTACATTAAGGATGTTATATCTGTGCACCAAATTTCATCTATCTAACTTTTTCGCTTTTCATAGTTATAGTGTTAATTTATATTTGAACACTCTGACAGACAGACTTCCTCTGATCAGATTTTGCTCAAAATTTGAGAGAAATTTACAAATTTGGTGTAATGATTGTATACCAAATTTCAAATATCTACCTTAAAGCGTTTTTGAGTTATCTTTATTATAGACAGACGGACATTTTCCCAAACAACTATTCTATGTAAACGAGAAAATAAAAAGTGATAAAATCAACAGTAAATATATTCGTCACCTCTTTATTTTTTTCTGGGATTTCTTATAACAGATTATTCAATTGTTCTTAGTTATTTATTTATTTCATTCTTTCAATTACGTATTTTGTGGACTTTGCTCACTCCCTCCCCTCCAAAGTATCGTCTTTGATTGAGTTCTTTGAATGAAATTCTGGGAATTCGGTTATTTTCAGAAGGAAGCTCTTAAAAATTTATTTCATAATCGTTTGATATCTACAAAAATGTCCTTTGATCATAGCTGAATCAATAATTTCCACGACAGAGAAAGGGAAGTCTCTTTCCAGCTAGGGTTGTCTGCCCTGCGTGAAAAGAAATTAAAAAAATAAATGAATTAATAAAAAAGCGAAAGAGAGAGAGAGAGAGAGAGGAAAAAAAGAACACTCTCTCTTAGACGAGAGAAAAATCGGGGCGCGCTCGTGTTCTGTCAGCCGGAAAACAAATCGCACAGGGAAAGCGATTACGTTACCATGACAACGGGCCTTTTTTTGCCACATAGCGTCACTTTCGCCTTGTCTCTCGCGACGAAATTACTTTTACAGATATTAAAATTCAAGATAGGGTTAAAAAAAAGGGCATTCTGCTCTATGTTGCCCGAATTCCAAGAGAAATGAGTATATGCTTTTTTTACAAAGAGTGCTAATAGTAAAATGTGATTCAATGGGTTATACATGGGAGAAAGGAAGATCTGAAATAATAGTAAAAACTGCACTGGGTCGGACAAAAGGTGTTCAAAATACATATTCGTACAATAAATTCAGCAAATGTCTATATTCACTTCAAAGTTCAATACTTCGTAATAATTGATTATCAATACCGTATAAGATATTTGAGATCTTACCCTACAATTTTATGCTGGATTAGGAGGTGTAAAAAATGTATTAGAGAGTAAGTGAGAAAGTTGTAGGATGATCATTTCTGTTAGTTTGTAGAGAATTATGGCATGAAGTGATGAATTTAGATAGAAACACAAAACAATGTAGAATGATAGGATAAAATTGTAGTAAAGAAAGAGTTTGCGATTTTTTTTGTGATTAAATAATATTTTTCAATGAGAATCAATCAAAAAGTGAATTATGTTACTTCAAAAACCAGTGGGAGGGGAGAAGGTTTTGGGGAGTGGGTCTCCGTACAATAGTTACAAAATATTAAATTTGGGAATGAATTTAGCATCTTTACATGTATAGACTGATATTTGACGCGTTATTTGGCGATTAATTCCTGGCATTTTTAACAGTATCAAAACATAGAATTTGTGTTTTGGACACTTTTTTTCAACCAATTGAAACAAAAATCTGATACAGAACTACATTTGCAGATGCAAATTCTCTTAGAAAATCTCTTATATTTAAGACATAGCGTTATGAATTATCACGTTTATTTATTTCTGAAATTACAAACCGACAAAAAGTAAACCTGTAATTAGAACTGACTCAAAATTTAGCAGGTGTCTATACTATAGACGTTAAATTCGTGTACCGAATCTTATCTATCTAGCTTTCTTCGTTTTGTAGTTATCGTGTTAACTTATATTCGAACATCAGAAGAGACGGACTTCCTCTAAACAGACTTTACACAACATTTGACAGAAATCTGAGAAATTGAACCACATACTAAATTTCAACCGTCTAGCTCGAAATGTTTATGAATTATCTTTGTCACTGGCGAACATTTTCCAAAAATGTGTTTTTCGAACTCAGGAATGTCTAAAAACGTGGAGATTCGTCAAAATAACGAGTTTGAATTTTTTGACTATTACAATACTCTTTCTATTCTTTCTATACGAGAGAGTAAAAACTTTAAATTCAGTGCCTTTTCCTCAAATTCGCCTCTCTTTGCTCGAGTTCCTCTGACCTTTACTCTTTCGCAATGAACGCATCCTCCCCTTTCTTCAAATAAGCAAACCAATCGGGCGTGGGGCGATTCCATTAGCGGAGAGAGGCATTTATTTGGCGCCCCGCGGTCATGCCGAAATTCGGTAGATGCAGATTAACAAGTGTTTTTGCGCGCTTCTCATTTACACGAGCAGCCTCCGATTTAATATGATGCCACCGCGAAGATATTCCCAATTTAATTACCGCAGACGAGCCCAACTAAAGATCTTATTAAGCGAGGATCTGCCTCCGCTGCGAGCGAAATGATAACCCCCCTCGCTATCCCACTCACCCGCCCAAGCTCTTAGAATTACTCTTAAGACGATGCTTTATTTTTCCCTGATAAGTTTAAATATGTTTTATTATGGACGCCCTCACGGTAGCGTTCGTGTTTAGACTTAAAGAGGAGCCACTCTTACTGCCTAGAAGTTCTCTGGCTCAAATTATCCGCTTTCCGATTTAAGCCTCGGAGTATATGTTTAGCATTAAACCTTTTCATTATAGATACTATACCAGCTACTATCTGATATATTTTTAACGTAATAATATGTTCAAGTTGGCATACTTTCAGTAAACTAGCTGCCCTTGGCCATCAGCTTGTTTGCCCTGGTTATGTATTATGGACTTTTTTGGAATGTTAAATGATTGATACGGAATGCATTTTTAAAAATGTCGTAATATTTTACCTGATTGAGAACATTGAAAGGAATTAAACCAATTTGCTACTATTTAAAAAAAGTATATTTTAAAAATTAAATTAAGTGAAAATATTACTATGGAGTTAATTGGAAAAGAAAGCAATGAAATGTTTTAAAGGATGAGTTATAATTCCATCAGAACCTTTTAAATCATTTTATATCAAATTTAAATGAAAATATTATTAAATTTAGAAGAAAAAAATGTGTGGAAATAAAAAATGATATCATTATAAGGTTTTTTTCAGTCTAAAGATAATACAAAGACCATATTCATAGCACAAACCTTTTGTTCAATTTCTATAGTTCAGTCATAAGCCTTCTAGCGACGGTTATGCCTATTTTCGAGCTTGATTAAACTTTGTTTGAAGCCTGTTACTTGATTTCTTTTATATCTTCTGCAATTTGAATGATTGATCTTTATGGGGATATTGCGAAACATTTCTAATAATATTTTGCACATCCATTCATTAACTAAGCGAAGTGTTGAAATGGAGCTGTAAAAACGTTAAATGAACCACCCAAATTTGGTACTTGTAGAGTTGATCAAAACTATTGGAATTTCGATGAAAAATATATACTTTTTTACTATGGAAACTAAATTCATTTATTTTTATTACAAGTTTTATCTTATTCATTCGGAAAACTTTCAATTTATTTAAACTTTATCGCATATTTTAAAATAGGAACATTTCCATATAACTGTAAATTGTGTTTGGTTCAAAATTATTAAGACGATCAAAATTTTACAAATAACAGAAGCATGACAATTTTTAACAATGTGGTTTTTTAAAATTTAGTTATTAGTGTTAAATATTTAGCGGGAACTTCCTTGGTTTCAATAACATCTATCACTCTTTGAGTGCAGCACAAACACCATCATTCTACGATGTAGCCGATTAAAGAATCAAAATTCCTAAACTACTTTTTGAAAAGGGCAAATACATTTTTCAGTATATCATTTTTAGTAATTAAAAGGTATAATATATTAACCTTGAAAAAGTTTTGGGCAAAATCTAACAAGTAAGAGTTTGGATATATCTTCGTGCATGTAAGCTTACCATAAATAAAAACAGAAGAGCTAGAAAGAGAAAATTTCGCTTATTGCTTTTAACCGAAAGTTGAATATCTGTATCCATTTTAGATCAAATCCGCTTACGAGCATATTTATTATCTGCGAATATATGTGAAATCCTGTTTCTCCTTTTATCTGTCACGCATTTATCAGGTAAAACCAGATCTCTGGTCATTTTAAATCAAATCTATTAACAAGTATATTGTCTGTGAATGCGACTTGAATGAAATTTTGTCGACTGATTTTATCTATCACGACCTTCACCATGCAAAATGAAAGATCTTTATCCGTTTTGGATCAAATACTTTAACCAATATATTGTCTGCTAATATGTGAGAAATCTTGTTTACATGTAATCTACAAATTAAGTTTTGCAAGTCATCCATAATGCATTTTTAAAAATTTTTTTTTTAATGAATGAACAGTTTGAGGTGAGAATTGATAGCACAGAAACCATATTTGGACACACCGAACCATTTTCGTGAATTTAACAAAATTCATCTGTTATTTAAAATTGAATGTCATTGTAAAATATTTATATCATTTAATAATAATATGTACATTGCAAAAAATGTCCTCGTTGAAGAAGCAGTTGTTCATTTACAATATATAGAGAGGATGTCGATATTGAATGTTTCAACACGCCATCAATCTGCGACTTGGTAATCGAGACTTGGCAGGTTAGTATCTCCATTAATGATTCAAACTATGTTCTGTCAAATGTCTGGTTATATAATGTACTCTGCCGACTAGAAGAGATGTTAATTTGGCTCGCTTATGTATCTGTCATACAGTGTACTCATAAGTGTTTAATGTTAGAAGAGGGTAGTTCTCGATTTGTTTGCGATTGTTTTAATTCAGTTGCTCATATTTTATGTAAATGTTATGTTTTGTTCTAATTCCACTTTTTCATTGGTCTGATTTAAACTTAGCAGAATCAATGGGGGAAGAATCCTACTTCAATGATTTTCAATACATAAGTACATACAGTTTATTTACTTTATTGGAATCGGTCTGCCATCTTTCAATGCGATTTTAGTCTTATTGAGAATAGTGTTTATGTTTTTACAAATGAATTTGGTATTTTTAATTTAATGTATATACTTTGTTATCTCTTCAAAACGAATTCAACAATTAACCCTGCTTTCAGCGCAATATTGGATCTTCTGCTTTCATTGCAGTGCTATATTGATTCTTCTGTTTAATATTGCAACATACTTTCCTAATTGCAAATAATGAACAAAAATCGGTAAAAAAATGAGCATATAAACATTGCGGGTGTAAAAAAATGTTTTATGAATTTTGAATTTCTGAATTTTGCCCAGGATATATATGTTTTTTGATTGTACAAGGAGATACTAGCAATATGTCTACTTTCAAAATAGAGACGAAAAGGCGATTAGTGGAAACCCTTTCTCAAGTATATGTAACTGTAAGTGTAGATATTCTAACAAATAAGCATAAAAAAGAAAATAAGAAATATAAAAATGAGCTTAAAAACATTTTGGGTACAGGAAATGTTTGAATTTCTGAATTTTGCCCAATATGTACATGTCTTTTGATTTTACAAGGAGATACTAACAATATGTCTACTTTCAAAATAGAGACGACAAGTCAACTAGCGGAGAGCCTTTCTGAAGTTCGTACTCTTACTGTAAGTGTATATATTCTAACTATCAAGTACATATTCTATAATTATGAGCATCTAGAAGGATCAGTAATAATATTTTGATAGCTATAATTGTATCACTTAACGAAGGATTTCTTTTATTATGGGCGTTACAACAATATCATTCACTTTATGGATGCAGCATTTTGGCTAATGTAAATTGTGTGCTTCTTTTCAGTTTGCAGACACTCTTGTAATATATGAATCTTCTTAATCAGTTTTCCTCCTTTGTTCAACTTAATTTCTCCCAAAATTGCCGAGAGTTCATACGATTTACCAACAACTTTCCTTCCGAAACCTTCTCTTTTGGCAACAGAAATCTCCATTTTCATCTGCTCTTAGCGGCCGTTATGAAACACTGACACTTTTTCTCGTATAAGCTTGAAAAAAAAAAAGAGTTTTCTTCATAAGTAACGTAAACATGTTCAACATTTGATCTCAGTAGCTTACACAGAGTTGGCCGAAACCCCAACAAACGACCAAAGGACGTGACTTTAACAACAAGGAAAGACCAGATAAACAAGTACCAGAAAAAAGATTTTGCTTTGTTCGCTCTGCAGACATAACAGCTTGTAAATCAGACGTTTTGTTCCTGCTATGGCCCTATTATGTAAATGAAATTTCCCGCAGCGGGCAACGAGATTAAGGCTTCAAAACTACTTACTTTGGGGGTTGAAGAAGTTTTCGGGCCATCGTCTCTCGCGGTTATCTTCTTGCCACGGAACACGGGGAAGTAATGTATTTCCCGCAGGACAAAAGTTTATGAAAGAAAAATTTTGGAGGTTCGCTCATTAACTATAATTGTTTGCCTTTTCACGCCCTCAGGAGAGATTGCGCCCCATCCTTTTTTCTAAGGCACAATGGACCCACGTGACCTTCTCGAGAGTCTTTTTGAAGGGGCTTCAGGGGAAACAATGGCTTGAAGTCGGTGCCGCCCCAGGTGCATCATGCTATGCTAAAGCCTTGAAGCAAAATGGTTTGGCATTCGTTATATGAACTGAAAGATGAATTGTTGATATTTATCTTAAGATGTGGTACAGATTGTAGTAACATTCTTTCTTTGAAGAACAGGTTGTTGCAGTTATTATGTTACAAGAGCAATTAACCCTGTTAGATTTCTACTCTCATCCCGCGGTTAGTGTTAGGGCTTTCATTCTCATTTAATATATGATTTCACTCACATTTTATATTGCATTTTCTTGGCATCTACTTTTATCAAAATAACGCATATCAAATTCTCTAAAATATTTAATTGGTACAAAACACTTGCAAAGATTAGCTAGATCTGCTCTGATATCATTCCGTGTATTTACAATTGTGTAGCATGAAATGGTGCATTTAGACAAAATGTGGTTTAGGCAAAGAGCGTTATAAAGTTCCTCTTGTAATAAACTATTCGATTTAGTTTCCCTTTTTAGAATAATTTCAATTAAACAATTTGCTAATCTTTGTATATTGAATATTTTTTATTTCGGTAACTTTGTGACTGCATATATTTTTATTTATTATGATTTATAAATCCGCAGCTCCCTTTTCTATGCATAATGTATTTTAAGCAGACGCTTGGTGCTTATAAATAATTTAATTATTAGGTCAAACCAATGAAACCGAAAGGCTTTGATCAATTATATTAGACAAAGAGATAATATTATTCTAATATTTTATAATTCATAAAACTGGCATTTATGGTAATTCTTTAAATCGTCGGCTGAATAAAGAATATCGTTTTACTCGATTAGCGCTCGGCACCTCAGCAACTTTAGGAAGTTACTTAGATTGCTTAGATAGAAATGCAGTTGCATATCACCACAAATTGTTACGCACCAATGATGATTTCATCTACTGCATCAAAATGTTGTATAAAACATAAAAGTTTTGAAATAACAGCAAAGATATGAGAGGTTCACTAAATCCAACAAGTGATAGAAGGAGGGTGTAAATTTTTTTATTGAATATCTTAAAAAGAGAGTAAAAATATTTCTTTAATGCGCCAAAATCCTTATTTCTAATTCATACTTATGTGTTCATTCTCATTTCAGTTTCATACATATGTGTTCATTCACATTTCTGCATCATGTTTACATGTTATTCCTCTTTTTAACTTCATACACATTTGTTCATTCTGATTTCAAGATCATATGTTCATTCTAATTTCAACATCATATATATATGCTCATTCCCATTTCAATAACAAACATATGTTTTCGTTCTCATTTCAACATTATACTTATGTGTTCATTCTCATTTCAACTTCATACATATGTGTTAATTTACATAGCTGCATCATGTTTACGTGATCTTCCTCCTTTTAGCTTCATACACATGTGTTCGTTCTCATTTCAGCATCATACATATATGCTCATTCCCATTTCAGTGATATACATATGTTTTCATTCTTATTTCTACATTATACATATGTGTTCATTCTCATTTCAATATCATACATATGTATTCATTCTTATTTCAACATTATACATATGTGTTCATTCTCATTTCAATATCATACTTATGTATTCATTCTCATTTCATCATGCATATATGTCCATTCTCATTTCAACATCATACATATATGTTCTTTCTCATTTCAACATTATACATGTGTGTTTATTCTCATTTCGACATCACACATATAAGTTCATTCTTATTTGAACCTTATATGTTCATTCATATTTCTGCATCATGCTTATGTGCCCATCGTCCATATAATTTACAAAGTCTACAAAAAGATTAAACAAATAAATCAGTGGCAGTTGAAATTACACAGTTTCAAGGAATGCACACTCTATTAAATAACCCTAATTAATCCTACTGTGTGTAGAATAAATGAGAAAGTTGAAATTAAATTAGTTTGAATCCGCACTAAATATCGATACTCCATGTGAAAATTTCTATTTGAAATGAAAACTCTTCAATTACACGAATATCTATGGATGTAAAGACACACATATCCTACTCTTGCAATATGACCGTTAATACATTTTCACATATTGGAATGTGGGTTGTCAATGTCTATAGACGTTGCCATGCATTTCTGGCGCTAAATCAAACATTCGTATCGCTCGTTCACATAATAACACATATGAATATTTTAGTAAAAGAACCGTCATGTATATATCACTTTATTAAAACAAATAAATCAATATAGCACGCCTTCGTAGAAGAATTTACTAAAAACATGTTTTTCTTCCATTAACGTTAAATATGGTATATATTTTTTCTTCAACGATTAATACATGCGAAAATCGAATGTTTTCTACATATATATGCTATGGCTTTAAATGATATACTGCCTCTGACTTTTACTCAAGTGAGTTTTACTTGTCGCTATATTTTACTCACGTGACTTCCAATTTAGCAATATCGGACAGTTATCAAATCCAAGAGAATGGATTAAAATTCATCCCTTGCTCCACTCCCTCCAGATTAAATATTAAATCAAAGATATATATGCATTACTTTAATTTTAAAATCTGTGTAATTTTTATATAATATTTGAAGAATAAAAGAGATAAAATTTGTCAGAAAAAAAATTAATTTGCATAAATCTTTTTGTAAATATAATATGACACCTTAAAATTTCACAGCAAACAAAAATAATTGGCTTTATATAATACGTTATATAAAGTCAAATTCATTCGCAATCTTTTTAATTATTAAAGTTTTCTTTTCATAACAGTAAGCCTAGTCATAAGTTTTGAGACGATGCAAAGGCGCAGGAAAATGGTTAAATAACAGACAGATTCGATCTAGGATTGTGTACAAGAATAAAATTTGTAACAGTGTATTTTCATTTAAACTAAATATAAAATTAATCTAAACTCACTACGTTCTATTCAGATAACTTCATATAAAAACTCCTTATAAAGAATTTATCTCTACTTTTATACAATTCCTTTCTTCCAAAAAGCATAAATCAATCGCACTAGTTACAATCACGAGAACCACGGTGGCCTGGTGATAAAGTCGCTTCTCTTGCAGAGAATGGTTCGAGATTTGGAACTCGATATTGCAAGACAGACAGACCTATTTTAATTTCTTGGATATGAAAGAAAAATTGTTATAATTAAAAAATTTGAAAAAAAATCGACGAATCTCCACTTCTCAGATTCCAGATAGTCAACTTTTGAAATTCTGACTGTGAACGCAATTCTCTCAAAACTTATGGATAGACTGATGAAAAACTGAGGATTTAGCCCAAAATTTGTAGTTTTCTATTAAATTTAGAACAAATCCATTCACAGGAAGTCTATCTGTCCAGCTGTTTAAGTAAAAGAGATCGTTATAACTATGAAACATAAAGTGCTAGATGGATAGAATTTGATAAATGAATATAGTATCTAAAATGTAGATCCGTGTCAAGTTTCGAACAAAATCCATGAGAGGTCTGAGCGTTAATCGGCAGTTTTACCTAAATAAACGCGACAACTCAAAAACGCAATGACTTAAATAGAAGAAATTTAATATGCTATTTTATGACTACAATTGTAGTTTTATATCAGATTACAGTTCCAATCGATCGTAAAATAGGCGTTCAATACTTATATTTGATTTTATGGTGCTTCTAAACTGTATACAAGAAGCTATGTACGCTTACATCAATATACAATTTTATTTTCCATTTTTAGCATACATTTTGCCGAGTATTTAATTTCAATAACACACCAAAACATTTAATATTTTTTTGAGAGCGGGTCTGAACATTTCGTCTGAATATTTGTCAGAACATTTCGTACGAGATTACTGCTTTCTATAAACACATCTGCATCTTTGAATTTATCATTATCTTCTTTTAATACATTATTATCTAATGAAAAGACAGTCATGGATCTTGCATCTTAGTCACATATCGAAAATATATCTTGTTTTTGACGGTATATTAAATAAAATAACTCAGAGTGCTCTGTACTTTTGTTTACAGGAAAATATTTCAAACCAAAATTTAGCGTTAGAATGATAATCAAAATTTAATCTTATAAAATGAATATCTAAAAATCGTTCTCAGTGTTATAACAGTATTGTTATTATAAATAGATGTCAGTATTATAACTCTTTAAATATCATTCAAGTTGAATAGTTTAAAATTCCGTTAAGCATAATGCATAAGTTTTATAGTAATTCAATAGCTACTTTTTAATCTGCTAAAGATAAGTAAATACTTCCAGTTGAAAATATGTTATAAATGGTTAAAAAAAATCCTTTATATTGTTTGAATCAGTAAATGGATATCTTAAAATGTTATTGTCTAAATTTTCATTCTATTCTCTGATTCTCTTGTCACGTTTAGGAATAAACTATTTGAACAAAATAAATTTCATCTTTCTGCAACTAAAACTAATAGAGTTATGAAAAATTCAATGGCATTATTTTAAATTTATCAGTGACTTCAAGCAAACTCTGCCTGTTGATTGGCATATTTTCCACGAGGCTGTCTACGGTATTATCTGAAATGGTATAAAATGTCATTTTCAAAGCTTCATAACTTGACAACTTTCGGTCCCACAAAAGAGGAACTTTTTTATTTAAAACTATAGAAGAATATTTGGTTAAATAACGTCTATAAGATAGAGGGGCAATATAAAAATTTAAATTCAGTAATTTTTATTAGAATTACATTTATTAGCTCAAACAACATATAATCTAATTCTCTGCACCATTTAAATTACTTTTTAGAGCTCTGATCCTATTTCATAAAGCAAGGAAGTTAGATTTTTAACCATGTTTAAAGTGAACGCATTGCATATATAGATTAATACTATAATCGGTATTTATGAGAAAAATAACTGTTTACCATGAAAAGTTACGGCTTCTGTCATTTACTGCTGACGTGACCTTCTAAATATCAAGATCGTTCCAGATTCAAAATCAGAATATCTGATTTTCAATATCTGTGGTCCTATCTGATGTTTAGTTTAGGCGAATAATAATTAGAGGTGATCAATATTTTGATTATACTTTAGTAAAGTTTCAAAAAAATGTTTTTTTTTTTGCAACACAGTTTAAAATAGTTTTTAGAATCTCGTCTTAATAACGAGCGTTCAATGGCGGGATCTTTCAGACGGTCCTCTGTTTACTTGTTTATCCCAAAATGGCCACTAACGACTTAGGCTAATCACGTGGTACATTTCACTTCCCCCTCATAAATTTCACCAGATCGTAAATTTCATCGTTATATTTGGGTTTTGCGAGCCTATTTATACACATAAACACATGAGCAAAAAAGTACCGCCTATTTTAGTTTGGCACCGTAAAAAAAAGTTAGGAGGTTGGTAACGTAATTATCCCACCTCACGGCTGCCCCATAAATTACGGGTTTTCGCCCCCTCTCCCAAAACATTAACAGCTGTTGCAGAGAAAGTGGCCCTTTTTTTCTTCCGTTTAATATTTCCACGACGGTTGCTAGGTCAGATGTTAATATATCGATAATATTTTTCTGATTTAACCAAAGTTAGAATTTATTTCAGTCTATAAGGAGAGGTTAAATTTTAACTTAGTGCCAAATTTAAATTTAAGAATGTATTACTGCATTTAGAAAGTTCCAGAACTTTTTATAGAATGTGGTAATAAAGTCCTTCCCTAATTACAAAAATTATTACAAAAGAACCATTGAATATAATAATGCAAAATTTTTGCTATGGAATAATCGTATTATTCATATTTTTTAGTCCACCAGATAGCGCCTCTATTACAAAAAAAGTGATTTTATATTTGATTGTAACTAAAATAGCATCAGCGTGTTTATATCAACTTCAACATTCTTCAAAAACTTCGAACTTCATATGTTCATTGGTGCTTCCAACATGTTCGAAAACTTCAATATGTTTTTTGGCACCATGAATTCAAACCGGCCGTTACTGTGCAATGACAACTTTGGGGTTATATAGATGTCAAAATATTTGCAAAGCCAGTTGAAGACATTGATTCATTCAAAGTTATAACAGATGCTGTGTCCAATGTGACAGCTCTTGTTGGATGATACTTGGCGAGAATTGGAATACCGCCTTGGCATTGTTCGAGTTACCAAGGATACTCACCATAAAATTTATAGGCTTATGTAATTTTACTAAAAATTTTATAAATCTCCTTTTAATATAACGAAACACCCATGTGTTATACTAATAATAGCCTTTTTGCAATCAGAGAATGATTTTGTGACACTCTATACTACTGAAAATTGAATACAGATAGAGACTATTAATTTGATTACTTATAAGATCAACGCTTCCGCGTGCAATTCGTATTATTGTTATTGTTCATCAAAGGTGCACATACCAATCGCAAACATGCTTTTGCTGCCTTTTCAAGGGTCGATGCACTTCTTCAGAACTTGAGAATAGTTGAACCTTAAGCAAATTCTCATCCAACGAAAAATATTCTTCGGGCGAAGTAAGCAAAATAAGCCAGTTCCGGATTGTGGTTAACAAAAGGGTAAATTTGATAAGAAATTTGCTTTTGCTAAGACGTGAGCAAGTGCTTAATCCTGATGAAGCATCCACGATTTTGATTTCTTCCTAAAAATATTGGTATTGAATGTTTGTTTTTGTGAGTTACGTACATAAGCTAAGCATATTTAAATTAAATGGAATCTGTTCTGACCAATAGAATTTATGACATTTTTCTTTGATTTGAGGAAATTGCATCATTTTCATTAGAAAAATATTCAAAAGAGTTCAAATTTTCTGATGCGTTAAAATAGCACATATATTTATTATAATTTCCTAAGACTATTTTAGAAGTGTTAAGCTTTGCATCATTTGGCAGGGTGAGCAATTTAGTGTTGCACTTTTGCCATCTTAGGAAGAAAGTAATAAATAACACACATAATATCCCACCCAACAAGGATTAAAAGCAATGGATGTACACAAAAGCATGCACAAAAACATATCATAACATAACGCCACCACTAAATCGATCACTGGCATATTCCGTTGTATATTGTAAATTTTGGAGGTCTCTCAGATTTTAAAAATTGCTCTTTTTATCAGTGAGAGATTTCTTGAACTATTAATTTTTTAAGAATACAAGCATGAGTATTTAGATGGGAAATTTTCACTGGAAAACAAACAAACATAGTATTCGTGCATGTATTCTCTGGAGGAGAAACGTCGGCACAAAGGAATATTGGATGAATTTCGATTTAAAGATGTGATGATGGCAGCTTCAAAACTAGGTATCACCGAAGATTCGACATAATGCATTATTCTTCTCCACATTAAACCTACTGTCGTGGTACCAATATTTTTGCGCAAGTATATCGTGGATGTTTGGTAAGCCGAGTACCAGTTAAAATGACACTCTCGCTTTCTTATCTCAATTCAAAATGGCAAAACTTACTTGAAATAGTTCTTATGTAGCTTCATAGCTGTATAATACCATAATTGTATTAAAATAATGTCTAGAAAATATAGAATGCTTGATATCGCATCGGAATCATATAGCAATGTAGGTTTGGTAATACCGTTGATTCTTGTTATCATGAAGAGAAGAGAAGAAAGCGTAAAAGCAGAAGAAAAGAATTAGTTTTCGTAATAATGATAGGTTCATCTGCGAAAAAGCTCTTCTTCCATAGGAATTGCACAATACCTCATCAAATTTTACCTCACATCTTCGAATCGCAGAATGGTAAATATTCTGGAAGATTTCTGGCTGCTGAGATGATGTACGTAACAAGTATCATTGTATATTGGTACTTCACAATAAATTCATTTGATTTGGTCGAAAATTGTTAATAATGTTTCCAAATGCTTGAAAGTTCATTGAAATGTTGTTCAAAAGAACATTTGAACGTTTACGAATATAGTATATGTCATGTGCAAAATCGTCATTATGCTATTTAAAAGAACTTAAGAATTTCCTACAGAAATATTTAATGAATCAATCCATCTATATATTCATTTATGAAGTATAGACCTATTAAGTAGCGTCAAATAACATTAGACCAAAATGTTTCGTAATTGCTGGTGTAGCTGAGGTTCTCTGAAGTTATTTATCGCTTGTCAAGGACGTTCCAAATTTTGTTTATTTATACGAAAGCGATTGGTCTATACTTCCTATTTAATGCATTATGTTTATGGATGCTCAAGATTTATAGCCTAACCGAAAGAATACTTCCAAAAAATTTCCATCGACTTAGTTTGCTGGAACTGGCCATCACCATGCCAAAAAGGGATTTATGATTCGAGTCGTTTTAGAAGACTCATCTTCTATTACCTGACAGCTGGTAGGTTTGCAGATTTCTATTAAATATTTAGTGCTTTAAGCAATTTAATTAGCTTATAGCCTTTAAGGGTCTTGAAACACACTTTTAGCAATGAAGAAACGAACACAGTTTAGAACAGATGTGAGGGTTTTGTATTTTGTATGTGGACTTTTGTGTATGGTAATTTATCGTGGTTGGAAGTCCTTTCTTGATTAAGTGATTAAGTAGCTTCACCATGTTCTTCCACTAACAGTGTTTTCTACTTCGTAAGAGATCGGTTGCCTGATTTGTGTTTATAGATCCCTGTTGCTAAAGGTGGACCACAGTGTTTCTTTCTGTATACTTCCTACCTCCTTTTGAAGTTTGAGCATGTAGCGAAAAAGTTGTCCATTTAAAAAAAGTAATTAAAATTTCGTATTACTGAAGTTCATCCTTATTTTATATTATTCCAAGGATAGAACATGCGAAATAAATAATTTTGCATACTATTTAATAGGATTTCCGACAAAAAGAATTTATTCGAATAAATTATAAATTTCTGGGAAGGATGAGTTGATGGCCATTCTTCACGATTAAAACAACAAGCTTTTACCGATTTCTGTATATTAAGGATAGAGATATCAATGGCTCAGAATTTTTACTAAATTGGTACTTTTTGAGATTCTAATCTTTTTACATTTTTGAACCAAATAACAGAGTGATGTTATTCCATCTCTAAATAAATAGTATTTTTTTTGGTAGACGTTAATAATTATTGTGTTTTCTAATATTCCGATTTTTTTTTGGAATGCTGTTTTTCTTTTAAACAATTTTGCTATTTCCCTATTTCTGCTGTCGTACTGTGTTTAAAAAATGATGCAATTAAAGAGATGACGACCCGTTATAACAAATAACCTAATAATTTTTTGATAAATATTCAGAATATTCAATCAGTGAAGTTTTATTTTTCTATTTTACTAATACATTAAATTTTGAGCCTAGTAAGTTTATGGAGGTTTATTTAATTAATTGAATAGATTCATAAGTAAATGAAATGAAAAACATTGGTTTTTTTTAAACATATAGCATTAAGTATGACATACCGGACTAGATTTTTTTTTTTCTTCAGCTCGAAATTATATGATGAATTTAACAGTACATGCACTCTGCAACTGCAAATACTTCTACTCTAAAATAATTTTATAAAGAAGAAAATTGCTATTTATGTACAAATATCTAAACGTGTCAGCTAATAAAATTATAATTTCAAAGCAATTTTCACTTTACCCGAAGCAAAAGATTTATATTTAGTTACAGGTATAGAGACAAAGCTTATAATTTTATCAAAAAAATTACGTCCATCAATACTTATCTTTCCTTGACTGATATTTTTAGCACCTAATAATTCTAAAGTTTGTGATTTTTATAATTATTTAAATTTTTGAAGTTCGAATTTTTTAAATTAAAATTATTGAGCTTTAGAAAAAAAAGGAAACATAAAATAAACATATCGAACACATATGTTATAAATTGGTGTACAGAATTCAACTATTCTGACCTATTTTATTTCAAGATTCTGTTTACAAACATGCAAATAAAAAAAAATCGCATTCTGGCCTCATGCCAGCCTTCTCTTTAAGAAATAAACTTTAAAAAAAATTCAAAATGCTTGGAAATAGCTTAACGAAACAAAACTGGAAAAGATGATCTAAATATGTTTAAGATAAAGATAAAATAACTCAGTCCAAGATTCCAAATAAAAGAGACTAAAAAAAAATTTTTTTTTTCGTAAAACCCGGGAACTTTTACGAAATTCTTTTTACAGCTTTCTTTTGAATTTTTTTTTATAAATGCCATGTAGTAGTTCTCCAATCTGGAGCAGACCCGATCTCTTAACATTTGGAAATCCAAGTAATTGAATAGTTAGAAAAAGTTATTTTTAGATGAAAAAAAGAAGTTGATGGATAGAATATTAGTTTATTGAGTTTTTATGCCATTGCAAAATCTAAAATAATTATTTTTTCATTGATAATTTTTTTTTTCCTGTGTAAGTTTTTCCTTATTTTTAAATACAGTTTGTAACAGTCTCCCTTATTGATGTAATGAAATTCAAACAAGCTTTATTTATTTATCAAATCCTTCACCCTTGGGCTTTCGTCTGTGTTGTTCACGATTGTAATGAAAAAACTTTCGGAATTTTGTCTGTGCTGCTTACTGTTGTCTAAAAAAAAAAAAGAACTTCAAGGCTTTTATCTGTGCTATTCACCGATGATGGAAAATACTTTCAGGCCTTTGTCTGTGTTATCCACTGTTGTATAAAAAAACTTTCAGACTTTCGTGTGTGATATTCACTGTAGTCTGGAATAACTTTCCGGCTTTTGTCCGTGTTGTTTACTGTTGTCTGAAAAAAGAAACTTTCGAGCTTTTATCTTTGCTGGTCTCTGTTGTAGGAAAAAGTTTTCAGACTTTTGTCTGTGTTATATGAAAAAACTTTCAGGATTTTGTCAAACTTTCGTATGTGTTATTCACTATAGTCTGAACTAACTTTCCGGTTTATGTCTGTGTTATTCACAGTTGTCTGTCTGCTTTGTTTACTGTTGTCTGTCCTTTTATCTGTGTTGTCCACTGTTATATGAAAAAAACCCTTCGGGCTTTTATCTGTACTGTTCACTGGTGCATGAAAAAACTTTCAGACTTTTGTCTGTGTTATTCATTGTTGTATGAAAAAAACTTTCGGGTTTTTGTCTCTGTTCTGTTGTTTCAATAAAGGTTTCTTCTAACATTAAATCAAGAGCAAAAATTTTTGTTTTTGTCTGAATACATAAATCGTCACATGAAGCAAGTATGTCTCAGAAATGAAATATTCATTCTAACCGTATGAAGCATAAATGCTTAACGAACGTGCATGTTTCTCATGGCTCAACACATTCAAATAATATTTAGTGTTGTGGTGATTAACGAATTAAATTGAATATTAATGTTCATAGAATGATAATCTTTCTATAAACAGCGTGATGTAATATACACAGAATGCAACTGCTGATAAAATCAAGCCAAAGACAAGACAGACAAACCAAGCCAAAAACATCACAATGTTTCGGAATAGAAGATTGATTTTTTTTTCATTTCAGTCTCATCTTCTTGCATATGAACCAAAAGGAAAAAGCAGGAGGTGGTAAGCTAATCCTAATGGCGTAAGTAGGAATTATTAACATTTTAAATAAGAAGTTAATGACTTTATTACGGCAAATGTAATAAACTGGTGATTATTCATAATCTCCAATAAATTTAGTGCTGATTATGAAAACAGTAATCATAATCACCAGATTAATCACATTTATCATAAAAACTCTATACATATAAAAATATAAATCGAAAATTCTTACATTTACATGGAGTACTTTTATTGGGTCAATTATTAATAATAATACCTATATCCTTCATTTTTATATTTTGAGAAATTAACAAAAAAGAAATTCAAAATTTTTGTTCGTGGACAGCAATAAGATTTAAATACTACATGATGGTTAATTTTGAGTTGTTTGAATTGAAATATTTGCTTCATCCTCGCTTTGTTTTCATAGTTATTTACTGCTTGAAAAGATGACTTTTGTTTTGGAATTAAAATTGCTACTGAGTTTTGAAATAATTATGAATAATGGGGAAGTCACGGTAATTAAATTCTGTTCTTTCATTTTTATTGTTCAGGTATTTACTCTTTGCAATCATTGATTTAGTTAAAGTAGATACTGAACTGTATGCACAGTTCAGGTTGAAAATGTATCTAGTACATATTTAGACAGTCATTTAGTGAAATTACGCTGTATAATTTAGTGTATAATTAAAGCAAATGCTTTATCGTTTAAGGAATTTAAGTGATTAATGCCTTTTGCAAATTTCGATAAGCATCTAATTAGTTTTTGGAGAACAATATTAATTAATAAGAAGTCTGTAAGGGCTGAGCAGCTGCTATTTTGTTTTAAGCTGAATAGCACAATATTTAATTCATAAAATTTGATTAATAAAAGCATAAATCTAATTCGCATGAAAACTGAAACTGATTGACAAATTTTTGTAACTTATAGAACTTAATCAAATAAAGGTATAGACGAAACTATAGAACATTAAATAGAAGAAAAAGGTTTACTTCTGCTTTCAATTCAAATAATGACTCCTAAGAATTCTATACTTTACCAATTATCGATTACAAAATGGGTCGTTCGTCAAAGGTGGCGTCGTGCTGCAGCAGATCGACAAGAGCTGGAGCACCCCCTGAAGCAAGAAATGGGAGTCATTAACGATTCCTTTATCTGCATGGAGCCTAACTACTCCAGTTTCTTCGAATGAAAGGAAAAGACCGCTGAAGAACACTTCGCCAACTGGAAGAGCAATTAAAGCAGTCGCTTTCTGGCTACAAAACCAATAGAAGGCATGATTCTAAAGGCAGAGGGGACCGCCACCTGTTCTGTTAAGACGAAACCTCCCCGGTCTTCTTTCATAGGAGGCGTGGGTTGAAATTCCGAAGGCATTGACGAATAATTTATTTCGTACTTAGCGTAATGACGGCGGCCGCTGTTATTTATTTCCATTATTCCCGCCATTAAGCAGCGCCTGCGATGCGTGTAGAGAACATTAGAACGTTCGAACGCTCGTTCCAAAATCGAACGGCTACTCCGTTATCTCACCCGTTCGCAATAGTTTAGGAATCGTTTGGACATTACCGAAACCGCTGAATAAAACAGATTTTATTATCTCTGTGGCGTTATTTTTACATTTCATTTTGGCAACGCCGAATCCGGAGGCGTTTAAAATGGCTCTGGCCGATTTTTGCCCTGAGTAAATTCGAAATGTTCCGCGGAATGTCGCCGCTCATTCAGTTCTGGTAACCTGTAATGTGACGCCATTAGTGTTCGAAGCGAAACTTGCACCTGAATCATTCGCCACGTGCTCTAATTATTCAGATGCGTGGTAGTTGTCGAATGACACCAAGTCCTTTTGTAGCTGAGCTTCTTAATGACAGTGCAAAAATGATTAATTTTTGGTTATGAGAACCAACTGATATTAAAAAGAACCAGAAAGTAGTAAAATAACATGCACATTGAAACAATATCATCAAAATCCTTGGATAAATTTATTAATTTTTTATTTCTAAACATGTTTTTTCTGAGGATCCTAAATTCAACCTGTATAATCTGCTCCTTGTAATAAAAGTGCTTTGTAATATCAAAACAATTTTGCAAATAAGAATTATTATATAGCAAGCAATGCTCTTCGAGTTTTGTTGAAACTAACAGAATATGAAATAATATACATAACAGAATACACTCTCATAACTCAGATAAATAATATATGAGTTATATAAGAGAAAGATTTTGTTCCATATAATTCCACGTATTAAAGTATCAAATATATATAAAAAAATTTATAGACATTTTCGTACTAAATACTTTCTGGATTAATACTGAAATAAAACACAATTGAATTAAAATTCCAAATAAAGTCAGTAAAATTAAACCATATAAATTAATGTAATAACAGAAACCTAAAATTATCCATATAATTTCTTATGGATGGCACTAATCAAGATATGACATAAATCAAGTAAAAGTAACATTAATCTTGTCTTCAAAGGAACCTCCAAGCTATATTTTCGAACGAAACATTAGGCTGTCTTCGAATAGCCCAATAATATTGGGATATTTTTGCAGTTATTGAATTGTATTAATGGCATACTTAGTAGAATTGAGTTGATGTACCAAAAAATCTTTTTAATCTAAAAGAAGAAAATTCCAAATACGAAATCTTATTTGCGCGCTGTTCTTGTCTAGATTTAGAGCACTTCTTTGACCATTATTATCTAATTACCTTTATCATCCTTCGAAACTTTAAAATGGAAGTAAATATTTGCACAAAAGTATCCAAAAGATGTTAAAAAATGGAATTATAATAGTCTAGACTTAAATGACAAATCGGAACCAATAGACTTTTAAACTCATACTGTTTGGCTCAACGACGCTTTGCCTACTCTGAGTGGCATGAAATGGATAATAAGAAAAATCATGCGAGTTTCATATGCTGAGTTTCGCTGGAACCATCTCGAGGGAAATTTTGCTGATTCTTCAGATGCTATGATTCGTTAGCACTCACATCCTATTATTTTGATCTATTTCAAAGATATTTATAACATACATTTGTCAATTGTTTCCCTTGGCAAAATCAAATATAACTGATTAGTACGATTATCTTCCTATTTTGAAAATATAGCTACTTAGGAATGGTTTTTATCGTAGTAATTAAAATAAATCTGAGGTGGAAGCACTCTTCAAACTTAAACTAAGTTTATAAAAAAATATTTTTTTTGTTAAACTTGTGATTCAGGGTTACATACATATTGTATATGCAGTTCAAGCCTAAACTGCAAGATTATAGGAGTGTTAATTAAATACCCTCGTGTTGCACCAAAAAGGAATGTTAATTTGACTAAAGTAAACCAAAAATAAAAGTCACTAGAGTCAATTTCGAAGTACAACTTACTAACTATAGCAAGAGAAAATCGTACTCATAATACTCTAAAACAATTTTTCCAAATTGCTTTAGAGAAGAGAAAGCGAGCAATCACGTTACTGTTTCTCCAATCCATTGTGGTACCCCGAAGCTATGATTAGTTTGAGTAGTATGAGAATGTTGTTTTTCCCCTCTAGTTAGTAAGTTCTACTTCGAAAATGTACTAGTGACCATTTCCTTCAGATTTAGTTTACTTTAATCAAATTAACGCTATCAAATTTGGAGCAACGCGAGGGCTATACAGGAATATATATAGTAATTAGAACAGTGGTCACATGATTTTCTCTAATTTCTCCATCTTAATTTCTTAATATACCAGCTGTAATTGCCTTTAAGAGTGTGAATTAAATAACCTAGTGTTGCTCCAAAATGGGACGTTGATTTCACTAAACTAAACTAAAGGTAATTATCATTGGCGCGATTTCGAAATACAACCTACTAACTAGAGTAAGATAACAGCTTTCTCTAATGCTTCAGAAGAGTTCTTCCAAATTGCTTTAGAGAAGAGAAAGCGAGTAAACCTTTTACAAAAAGAAACAAAAAGTTTTTCATAAAGAAAGAAGAACCTCAATCTTTGGAAATAAATTTTGAATAGATTAGACTTGAATTGAATTAAAAATTATACGGATGGTGGTGATACAGGAATCAAACTGATTCTTCCCTCACCTTTGGTATAGATTTAGAGTACTCCAATGAATAAATGAAAATTTGGGTATCATTTTACAATCATTTTCATCTATGCAGCATTCCCTGCATTTGAAATGTACAATATCTGACTATGCTGAAAGTAAATATTTTCAAGGAAAGGGTCTTTTCAATTTTGCTTTTATTCTACTGAATGCTACAATATGATTTCAAATAATTTTATTATTATTATTTGATTTTTCAAAAATATGAAAGCTATATGAATTTTATTCTTGTATTAAAATTTACGATATAAATCATTTTCCTTTTTAGTTTTATAAGAATGAGAGGGAAAATAAAGCTTTTAACTATGAGTATATGAATTATTCTTTTCAAAACACGGAATTGAAACAGATGTATAACAATTTTTATGTATTTTAGTTAAATTTAGATGAAATAATTATTTGATTTAAATTTCGAGGAAATAAAGATAAACAATTTGGTCAAAGCTAGATTATTTAGATGAAATGAATTTTATTATAATTGTAGAGTGATATGATAAATTAAGAGAATGAACTTTCTTAGAAATAAGCTCTTTTTTATTTTAACATCCAATAGTTAATTAATTTAATATTCATTTTTATTAACCGTGATAAACAGTCGTATTTTACACCTGTATAAATGATTGGATTCGCAGTTTCCACTAATTAGAAAACAAAATCTGTGAAGAAAAAAAACCAATTCAAAGAATCCTTGAATTAGAAAACCAAATTCACAAAATTAGAACCCCTCCCCCTCAAAAATACTCATAATTTTAGAATGTTTAAATAATTTATTTTAATGAGTTCTTTAGTTTGAAGATTTTTACTGTCGTCCTTTGCAAGAACGATATCTTTTATGATGGTATTACGTATCATTTATAACCGAACATACTATCGATAAATAGCGTAGTGTTACACGCATGACGGAAAAATAATGCAAAATATTCTATAAGCTAAGATAACAGAGTGACAGCTACATAATTTCTTTTACATGTCTTTCCTTTTACTGAATGGAGGTTTTATTAACATACGTCGGGCCCTTTTCCGAATATTTCTCAAAAATTTTAGAAATATTCGGAAAGGAGCTCCATTCCGAATATTTCTAATTAACGAATATTTCTAATTTCTAATTAACGAATATTTCCATTCCGAATATTTCTAATTTCTCCATTAACGAAGCGAAACATTGAATTACATACATCATTCAAAGCGCTTGTGAAGGAATCTGAAACGGAAACCATAAGATGGTTTTTTTTAAATATTTGACTGTTGCAATTCGGCAATAAATAATAAGGCTTATTTTGGCACTCACTTACATTAATATATTGTACGTGTAGGTATTCTGTGTATGTGTGGTTTTCGTTGTTATATTTTAGAAATTTTTTTAAAAAATAATACAAAGATAGAACAAATCAATAAAAAAAAAACTAATATATTGTGCTATTTTGAATTAGAAGTTCAAATTACCACAATTTTTTAATGTGAACATTTTTTTTTTGTCATTTGTGAAATTAAAGCCTGTGATTCTGTCCTTGATTCGAATGGCCTTAAACCACATCTTTAATATTATGAATCATTTTATTAAAACATTTAAAATGCAGTTTAAACTTTATATGAATTTTTTCTTGTATTATTTCCGGACTTCCTTTTAACAAGTAATGAATTCAACAGTTTCCATAAATTAACAGGGAAACTATAATGTGCAAGAATATTTCAACATTTTTCTTTTCTTTGACGACGTAATTTTCAACATAAAAAACTTAAAGTGTTCCTACTGTTGCCATGCACGACATTGAAATTATTGGAACTAAAGTAACTGTAAAGGAACTGTAAGCTTTCTCAGGTCAATACACTCCAAATTAATTAATTAATTAATTAATCCGCAAAATTAATACGCGAATATTTATTTTAAGCTTTATTTTTCAGAATTTAAAAAAAAAAATTTTAGATTTCTGTATTTTAATTTCCCGTTCATTGCACATTGTATTAAATGGTTTATGAGTCAGAATTTACAAATGATTTAAAGAAAAAAAAATATCAAATGCGACTTTAATTTCACATAAATATAAAACTCTTAGATCAAGCCTAGTGATGATAGAAAAAAGAACTCCAAAGGCAGTTGGAAGACAATGATTCGGCCTTACCTGGCGCTGTTTGCCAACTTAGTCCTCCAATGAACATCTTCCTGTAAAGACGGAAAAAAAAACATGTTAAAATGATTTTAAAAAATTATTGAAATGACTGCAATAAAAAATTTAAATTGTGAAATCACTCGATGCACACAACCTTACTGGCTTAAGCTTCAATGCAAAATATAATGATTTCAACTTTCGAAAAAATACAGTAAAGTATCCCACAATGCTCTTGTTAGGTTCTTAAAAGCGATTGCCCCGAATTAAAAACAATCCGCCAAACTTCATGTTATGAAAAGCAAACGACTGATATAAAATTGAGTTAGATTCAAAAGAAAAGAAAACTCTTCAAACATGTTCCTTCATTGTAACTTAAACCGTTTGATTTATAGACTTTAAAATCACTTGGTATAATATTTAATACTTTATGAACAAACAAAATGTCGCAACATTTTTGAGATACTTTTTAGAATTTTAAACAAATATATATTTAACTTTCTTTCTTCCCTTCTAATTCAGACAATTTTTAGTTTTTGAATCTTAATCTTAACTAGGATAAACGATATCAAGAGCGTATCATTTATTCTGTAACTTCTTTTCTTAAATTTTTGGCTTTAAAAAAGATATTGCTTTTATGACCGTTTCCAGCATTTGCACTCGGATAATACACAAGTATTTTATCCATTTCTCGATCCATCACTGCTTCGAATTATTAAAAGAAACAAATCTCTTCATACTCATTGACGATTTTGAACGAGGTTTGGCACAAGTTCCTTAAAATATTAACAGAATAAACTCATATGCGAAATTTCCTGATCTTTATATCCAAAGTGCAGGTATATGCGCTTGCTTTTTTTGTGAATAACGAAATAATAAAGCATATTTATTTATTACCTTAACATGGTTGTTTTTAATAGTTACGTTATTTTCAAAACTATTCATAAGGATATAGCATTTCACATCTTGAAGCAAAAATTAGTTCATGAATAACTGAGCAAAATGAGCCAAAAATTAAAAACATGAGCAACACGAGAAATGACACCATGTTCCATCATTTTTATGAAGATTTATCATTTTTATTGAAGATTTTATAATTATTCCTCATAGAAAGCTTGAAAGCGCTAAGAAATTAAGTTAATAAAAAAAGAGAAATAAAAAGGTTCACTTTATTAACATAACAACTGTTGTATGTGTTAACCATTTCAAATACTAACTTATTGAGTAAAACTTTCAAATCTAATTTTTCAAATTATTTTCAATCTATAATACATTGAACCAAACGAGACTATAAATTCTTCATGTGACCATTTTTGAAATTTTGAAATATTTCTTTGTATATACAATTAAAAACTCTGTTGTAATACGGTTCTCAAATGATTCAAATAGACGAGTTAATTTGTGGCGATTTAACTAGTTTTAAAAAATAGCTATTATCCTATAAAAATGATGATTTGTGGGAAAAAAATTGTACATTTTAGCATTTAGTCACAACTTTGAAACAAACTATCAGATTGAAAATCTTTTAATACCAACTTAAATTTTTTTAAAAAATAATTTTTTAATTATACTTACTGTATTTCTATATAACTTTTTGCAATGTTTTATTTAAAATCCAAATTTAATTAATTGCAATTTTTCTTCGCAGTATTATATATATATATATATATATATATATATATATATATATATATTGTTATTCACCATGTATTATGTATTATATCTATTTCACTAATCTATTTCTAATAGCATCTATATATCGCATTCTTTTTCCGATGTTAAAGTTATTTTCTATGTATATATTTAAAGTTATTTCTATTTTTATATACTAGAAAATATATCTTCTATACAAAGTTATTTTCTATATCTATTTATTTTCACTTTTATGTCGTAGCGTATATACGGTATACTATGCACACACAACACTATACTTTTAAATATTACTTATTAAAATTGTTACTAATTCTTTGATTCATATTTTAAAATATTGTAAATTTTAATGCAACCCTCTGGTGTATTATACATTTTTTAGGCGATGGTTTTTAACTTGGAGTTCATTACATGGGATTTTATTTCACGTGATAATGCTGTCAGTTTCTCTTGCTTTTTTACGTATTTCGTCGCACCTACTTTAAAATCAAAGTAATTAAAACGTTTCATCGGATATTTAATTTTAGTTTTGCATTTTATGCCTACAGATTTTACCTTACTTTAACTTCATAACCTTTAATATTCTGAAAATTAAGTATTTTTCCCACTTGTATATGTTGCATATACGATTATGAATTCTTGAAACATATTATTTTTAGAAAACTTTATATTCGTAAATAATTAGGTAATACTACTTAAGAATAAAGTTCCTAAAATTTCTAACTGAAATTAAATGTACGAATTCAGAAGCAGTATGACCTAAAAGTATAAGTTTTTTGCTTTTTCTTTCATAAATGCAAAAATAATAAACATAGGTGAATCGTATATTTATCATTTGGAACAGCTTGGTATAAAACAGCTCATCCTATAATTTCAGGCACAAAATATATAATTTTTAAAACCGTATTTTATCCGTATTAACTGAAGCATATTTTAAAAGTGAGTATGAATAAATTTAATTTTTTTATTACTTTTTTGGGTTGATAAAAATAATGAAAAGTTTCGGTTTTCAATTTCCATTAGAGTGCCGAGTATTTCCAGCCAGGGGAGACTAATCCTAACTTTACATTGATGTACATTTTTTCTCAACGCATTTGTTTACAAGTTTAAAAATGATTGTTCGATTTACAAGAAACACTATTAAAAAATCTCTGTCGTTCAAAACTTTAAAATTTATATATTAAACAAGTTGTAATTATTTAATTAATTTAAAATCCTTTGAATAATTTCTTTCCTGAAAGTTAGAAAATGTAATAAATGAATAATTTTATTCCATTTTTTATAAATTATCCAAAATTAATTTTTTTTAAATTCAAAAAATAATTAATCAATGTAATAGGTCGTTTTAATAATAATAGATATCTCATGCCTTATAGGAATTTAGTAATCAGTATCCGTGCTGGTGAATATTCTTAGCTCAGGAAATTTGATAGGATTGGCTGCTAAGAAGAAAAAAAGGAGTGGCCGTTACACAGAAAGCAAGCGAATGTCGTCCAATATGTCCGTTACACCCTTTTCAATCGAGGTGACATTTTGAAAGCGTCACGAACTCCAAAATTAAACGCTTTCTTCTCACACCCCAGTTTCTTCCTAAAGTCTAAAAAATTGACGATTTCATTAATTTATGGGCAGGGCAATCCATTGAAATGGAATGATTTGCTTTGCGTTATACTTAGTCACGATATTGCCACTCCCCTCTTCCAACTGAAAAATTGGAAGCAAACGAAATTTGAAATTAAAAATTTACAAAAAATTAAAAATTATTGAATAAGTTTGCTGAATAAATGTTCTTATACGTGTGCTAAAAATTAGAATCTTTTTTAAAGAAATATTTTATTTTTAATCATTAATTTATGATTAATTATTATAAATATTATAGGATTTTGAAATCAGTTAAGCGAAAATTTATTATCAATTTATGCTAATAAAGCAGAACAAAACTTAATTAAATTAATAGATAAAATGACGAATCAATTCTAAAAATATGGAATTAATGTATATGCAAGTGCAAGTTAAATATAAACGTGTAAATAAATAAATTTATTATTATATATATATATATATATATATATATATATAATAACGATTTGGATCAAATTTTATATTTAGATAAGGATTTTCTTTTTTAAGTTTATCTACGTAGGTATCTTTCCTGAAAAAAAATGCGATTTTACACGCGCGCGCGCATACATACACACATATTATAACTAACTATTAGACTAACTGCTCTCAAGCTGACAATGTCACATTGCGCCATCTCGGACCCGATTTCACCATGGTAAAACTGAGTTCAGGTTCAAAAATATAAGTAATGGTATATAAACTGTAACATGAATACTGCAATATAGGTGATTATTTCGAATATCATGTTAAGTGCATTCGTGATTTTTTTTATTTAAATGACCAGTTTATATGCAGGCACGATTGAAAAACACTCATATGTAATCAGTGTGTGATTCGTATCTAAATATTTTGTCCAAAAAAACACAATTTAAAAATTAAAAAAAAAAACTGCCGAGTGGAGCTTGTTTTTCCAAATATATAAAAAAATTAAATAAATAATGAATTTCTAGTTATGAAAAATCCATTTATATTTTAATGAAAGCCTTTATACCTTAATTTAATTTTATAAATTATTTATTTCAAATTTCTCAATAATTTTAAAGAAAACAAACTTTTGATCAGTGAATCATTATTTCGTAACAATTCCAAAATTTAGGTGATGGGCTTTAAGAGTAATGTCTAACGTATTTTACTGTGTCGAGAATTACTGAAATGCTAAATTTATTACATTACTTTCCTTTACTAACATCCTCTATCCTGAATCGCATGCCATACATCGCTGTATTCATCTGATGGATTAACGGTGCGCCAATTCCATTTCATTATCGGGCTTACGTCTGTTATACCCTGCTTTCGAAATATGCACGCACAGTAATTTATTTTCTTCCCCAAAGGTAATGAGGTGTTTCTATGGTCTAGTAAAATCGCATTTCTCAACTGGTAAACTTGATTGTATTAATGACAGAATATCTGACGGCTGTTAAAAGCATTTATGCTGTCTTCCGAATTATTTTCTGGATTACTACACACAACCAGACAATGTAACATGCTCCTTGCTGTAACTTAAATTATTAATTTACTTAATAGAATATGAATGCTTTCTACGAGGATGTTTGTTTTAAAAATCTTATAAATTCTAATTTAGAACATTGCAGTGTCACATAATTTCAATACCACGTAATAAAGACAAAAAAAAATAATTAAGATGTTTGCTATTTAGATATAATAGGACTCCAAAAAAATAAGCATATCATTTTTTCACTAACTTTGATTCCTGAGAACATATTCTTTTACCATTTCGTTCAAGGAAAAAGTTCAATGTATTGGAACCCCGAATTACACATATCTAATTCACTTTGAAAGAAAAAAAAATTCGAACCATTAATCTGAAATATCGTGGCACTATGGCGTTTTAGGCTTCATCTTATTTTTAAAATCTACTCTTAATTACGATATTGATAACGATATTTCGATAACGAAATTAATAACAACGATAACTATATAACGATAATTAAAATAATGTATTTAATAGCGTCAAACTAAGAAATAAAAAGTATTATAGCAAAATACAATCAAAAATGTTTTTAAAAATTTATCAAAATATTTCTTTAGTTTTGCTATAATGCTTTCCCTTTTTTAGTTTGACGCTATTAAATACATTATTTCAATTATCGTTATATCGTTATCATTATTATTAATACCAATATCGAAATACTGTTATCGAGAGCAAATTTTTGAAAATATGAAACGTAAAGCATCATAATGCCACGAAACTTCAGATTAATATTTTGAATTTCCTTTATTTATTTATTTTCTTTCAAAGCGATTTAGATATGCGGAATTTGTATAATTAGATTCTAATGCATTGAATATTTTCATCGGATGAAATGGTAAAGGAATAATAAATCCCCTGAAATTCTACAGTGGCTTAGTTATTGCGAGATTATATAACCCGAAGGTAATAAGAAGAAACTTTGAAATTTTATCTAACTAGTTGCTCTTGCCGACCGATTTATTTGTCCAAATAATTGACTTTTTAGACTGTTAATGGATTTATGGAATGTATTTTTTATAGAAGCATTTCACCTTATTATTCGATACGACTGAAGAATATGAATTCTAATGAGTCAGCTGACTATAATTGAAAAGCATATATTACGAAATAAAAGCGGAAGTCAAAATCCTATTACGGAATTAACGACTGGCAAAAACACGCAATTGAATGTATTGATGGATGAGTTTGAGTTCCACCATAACATTTAAAAACATAGTTATGGACAGTATATCAAATTGAATTAAAAAAAATATTATTTAAATTATCAGAAAATGAAATTTATATAAAAAAAGACCATTCTTTTAATCTCAAAATAATACAAAGACTATTTTGTAAGATAATTGTTTTAGAAGATATGAACATCATTCATCATCAGTTTAACCTATTTGGTGATCAAGTATATTTTCGAGCTCGAAGAAATTTTCTGTTTGAAGCTTCATATCTCCTTACCTTTGACTGAATGTACTTTGTAGTGACCTGGCCAGGACATTTCTATTATTTCATTTCTTTGCAGTTTTATTAATCAGTTACGAAAAGATTTGAATTTAATGCAGCTGTAAAAACGTCAATGAAGCAGCCAAATGCTTATAACAATTTATTTACGCTTGACCGTTGCCATTCGACAATAAATAATTAGATCGATTTTTGTGTCACTTACTTTAATATTTTATATTAATATAGATATGTAATTAATAAATCAAACCAATATTTATACAATCATTTTCTTAAAGAGCATCTCATACCCAAGAAGTAATTACTATGAGTGAAATATATAGATTCTCAGCCCAGCTGTCTGCCATATAAATTCTTTAGAAAGATTTTCACTTCACTTTATTTACAAAGAATACTCAAACTATTAACACGATCATGTTAAAGGAAATATGCATGCAAATTCTTCCCAGCTATAAATGAGTATTGACTGCAAAAACAACTGAATTTTGCTGATACGGTTAAAAGTAATATTTTAATACAGAAGAAAAATACAAAAAACGTTGCTTTTGCCATAATTAAATAAAAATATCTTAAACAAATTTCGTTTCTTTCCTGTCTATGACAACTTAACGCAGTCTTCAATCCACCATCATTTAATGAATAATTTCTTAAATTTTAAAATCACTTAAAATTACATTTCTTTAATTTAATAGTTCCAAATTTTCCACTGATGAAGATTGTTATCAGTAAAACAAAAAGTAACTGCAATAGAAAAACTTACTTATCCGCGCATCTGTCAACCGACATCTCTTCCAAGCGAAAAGTACGAGAAAATTTACTTTTTGATAATATCTTCAAATATTTCAGAAAATTTCGTCAAAATCACTATTGGAACTGATTTTGGAGATGCGAATATTTGAAAACTCCATTCAAATACAGCCTATTCGTTAATTGTAAGCTTGTAGTAATCATGTATCACTACCCACTATGTAATCTGCCCGGCCGAAATTTCATATCTTTCCTAGCTAGAAAGCACTACTTCTACTTGTTCTTCTGTTAATTTTTTTCGTTTTGTTCTTTTTTGTATAAAATAAATCTATTCTTGTTCTTGTTAAGAACCATAGTGTTTTTGAAGCTCTGAGCATTTAAGTGGAGGAATCTTTCTAATCGCCTACAAGCTCTGTTAGTGCGAAAGCTCGTAATGTGTTTTTTTATCAAAATGTGATCTTTAAAACTCAAGCCCGTGATTTTTAAGTCCAAAATATTATTTAAAGAGATAAAAAATTACAGCTCTAGTTTTTAGCATTTCAATAATGAAATGAATAAATTCCAAGCACTTTTATAAAACAGACGAAAAAGGCACCGCAAACGTATCAGAAGATTCACACTGTTGAGTTGTAACAAATAATCTTTTGAGAGAACCTTGACAGAATTTTATGAAAATTGCAATGGAAAGCCATAACTCAATAACATTTGGATATTATTTTAAGGAATTTAATTAAGCTTTAAAAAGTGTGTATAAGAAGTATAATGACTAATACAAATATTGGTAAAATGCTAATACTTATTAATACTGACAAATTTTATTTTTTATAATTTCAAATAGACAATTTTAGACAAAATTTGAAGAAGAAATCATCATTTGAAATTTAATTTTTATTAACCAAATTTTTGATTATCTGACATGAATGTGGCCCAAATCACTCTGTATAATTAATGTTATATAAAAACCATCGTTAGTAGATGCATTCGGATCTCTTCGAAGCTGTTTATGGTTGCCAACTAAGAAAACCTTGTCATGTGACCCATTGTAACAATCATCTTTGAGTCATCAGGCTATTAGAACTTTTCAATGAATGTCTTAGGCTTTATTTACTAAGTTTTCGATTGTCTGAAATAAATAAAGTCACAACTAGTTCAAAGAATCAATGCTTATTCTTTGTGAAACCGTCACTGGTAGATGCATTTGGATTTCTAGGATTCGAGGATACTTATTGTTGCCAATAGAAAAAGTCTTGTCACGTACCTCACTAACATCCTAGAGTTCATGAGTATTGATCTTTTTAAATGAATGTATACCAAAAAATTGAAAGAGAAAATATTCAGATATTTATGAAGAGAAAAAGTAATTCATCCACCCACACATATTGGAATTTTGTTAGGGGTAGTACAATACAGTAGTGCTTTCACCCGAACTTTCTTTTAACTATTGCAATTCTAAGTTAAATGAACTATTCTTTCAATTAAAACCCGAAGTGTCAGCAATTATAAAAATAATGTAATTCGAAATCCTCTGCAGTTCCATTATTTTGAAGATAGAAGGACTGGCACACGACCTGCATTTATAATCCATCACAACTGCTTTCTTGGTTGGAGCCCAAAATATTCTTGGCTGGATATATGCAACGCAAGAATTTCTAATCCTTTACAGAAAAAAAAAGTCAAAATCGCTTTTAATAGGCCATTTTTTTTCACAGTACATGTTCGTTCTAACCAAGGGAAAAGACGGTTTTCGTGTATGAAATATGCTGCAGAAAATTATAGCAGTACTGTATAAATAGTATACAAATTTTTATTAGAATTGTTTTTATAAAAATGGAAATGAATGCAATAGAGAGAGTAAGAAATGGAGAAATGAAATCTCTGTCAAATTTATTTATATTATATTTTTGGAAAATTGCACAATGTTTGTGTCAAAGTGCCTTTTTAATATGTGTTAGAAGCTGAAATATGAAATATTTAAATAGCTAGCCTTTAGAACTTAGCAATAAGTTGCTGGAAATATTTTTAATTATATTAAAATTAACAAACAGAATTTATTTAATTTTTAGGAATTTCATTATATTATACTTCTTAACAATGAAATTATTTTAGAGAAATAATATTAAGAAGCAAATTATTCTATTCGATTTTCGAAAGTAAACAAATACTCCATTTGGAATACTTATTTATCTTTTAAAGATTAAAAAAATATTTTTTATTCAGTTTTTTATTAATTATAATATTACTTACTTACAGAGTTATATTTATTATGTTTCTCGTCTGTAGTTCTTGGAAGAGTTATTAATTCATTCATTTAAATGAATTTATGCTCACGTTATATAAATCAAGAGTGCCGAGCTAATTTAATTTTGCACTCCCAGCAGACGGGAAAAGGTCGTGACATCACAACGCATTGTAGGGATATTGGCGGCATGCGCAATTATGTTTGTAGTATCATTTGTCTCATATATGCAGTTAAGTTAGTAGAATCATATCCTTCAAAAATTTTCCGAAATATGTAAGACTATGCAAACCAATCGAAGCGATTACGAAAGATAAAATTTGTTACATTTGTATTAAATATATATTAAATATTAAATAAGCAGTAAATAAATAAATATTAAAATTAGTATTAAAATTGAAACAATTGTGAAAATGAAATAAATTAAACAAATAATAAAAATGGAACTTTGAAGGATTTCTTTGCGAGCGTAATTATTTCACTATGTGATTTCCCTTGGTGTGCATAGGAAATATGTGGAGATACTCTACCATATGAATCCTACTTTATTGTACCTGCAGTTCCATCCACTGCCATACGGAAATAAAACTTTAATACAGAGCCTACGGCATACCCAATGAAATGAAAATTGAAGAAATAATTTCATCAGAAAATAATTTGAAAAGCTTTATATTACCAGTTCTAGAACATGTATGCAATTATTAAGCACGAATTTACGACATGAAATGGATTACCGCATGAATTCTTCTCGTGTAGACAAAGGATATCATAATAAGAGATCATTGCAAATAAAATATATAAATTACCTATGGTAAATATTGTGTGCAAACAAAACAGAAGGTCACAAAATAATATTATTACAAACTAACAGGGAGATCACATACAGTAATTATTACGAACAAACAAAACAGGGAGATCACATACAGTAATTATTACGAACAAACAAAACAGGGATGTTACATAAGGTAATTATTACGAATAAACAAAATAGGAAAGTCACAAAGGGTAATTATTACAAACATACAAAACAGGTAGGTCATATAGGGTAATTTTTACGAGCAAACAAAATAGGGAAATCGCATAGGGCGATTATTACGAACATTACACAGTTATTATAGGGTAATTATTATGAACAAATATTATAACTTTATTCTGTATTGTGTGTATATCATATTTAGTGCTTTGATATTAATTGTATATATATCATTTCTAAATTATATGTTTCTATTTTTTCTTTCTTTCTATTGTTCGTTATTAACAAGAAAGTTATAGTCGTTTGAAGATGGTGTAATGTTTTTGAATAATCCTGTATTTGCTCTAAAATTAAAGAAGAAAACGTGTGTGGGCGTATTTGTGTTGGTTCTCCCCAAATCAAAAAATATAAATTAGAGTTACTAAATTTGATACCAATATACTTTTCAGAGTAAAAATGTGCATAACGTTGAAAGTTTTTAAAATTTTAGTTAAGTAAAATTTACGCGAAATTTTACTATTTTATTTGTGATAACTTCCGAAATACTGTTGCATGGAACTGATTTAAAATTCAAAAAATTGTCTTTTTAAGATAATTTAAGTGAAAAACAATTTTTTTCTGCCTTTTGACAATTTTTTAAGCTTTTTTATGTGAATTGCAACGATAAATTTTGTTGTTGTAAGGAGATTCCATCCATTTTCAATGCTCCATTAAATATTTAATATCTTGATTCCTTTCCATTGTTTGAAAAAGAAAGGTTCTGCTATCTATTGAGAAGAATATCTGAGGAGTTTACATTAAGGAATAAAAAAAAATGAAAATATATTATCGCAAAGGACAATATGTAGTTTGACATAAATTACATAAATATTTAAGTTTTTATAGCATTTGATGAGCATTTAATGATTTCGATTTCATTAGAAAGGTTCATGTACATAATAAACAGAATAGGTGTAAGATCATTAAAATAACAAGGCTCAAAGGTCTGTTAGAATTTGAAGCCCAAAAATATTCTTTGAGAGTAACATGAAGATGAACTATACATAAGATATTCAAATTAAATCAAATACAATTAATGTATCTATCGATTCCGGTGGTCGCCAAATGCAAATAGTATTTGAATAATTTAATCATATAAGTTACACAGTTATTATGAACGTTAGACGTTTTCATTTAACTGTCCTTAAACAAATTATGCTGTTTCTACTGTATTAAGCATTGTGTTAAAAGAGGGAAGAGAGAGACCGATACAGAGATGAGCAATGAGTTTTTCGCCAAATGGCTCTGGCAGGTAACGAAGCGAATTTTTTAGCTGCGCCAACTTTTAGATATTATTTTTAGAAGATGACGTTTTAAAAATCAAGGTGGCTACGACCAGCGAAAAGAAAAAAGGAAATTTTGTAACTCAAGAATTTGTATCGATTGAGTCAAATGATTGGCAAAAAAAATGAAAAACCTCCCAGACGAATAAATTTTGTTCTAAATGACTTTATAATGATAGTAATCAACTTTAGAGATTCTTACTATAAATGTGGCCAAATAATTCTTTTAAAATCTGGATACAAATAATTTACAATATTAATGGAATAATTTTATAAGAAAGTAAAATCTTTCCATAGAGTGTATTCTTAGTTTAAAGTCTCTTAGAATGTAAAACAACACGAGATAATGTGTATTATCTTAAATATCCAATAGCAACGTTGATTGAACTACCAAAAAATTATTATGAAAAGTAAGTTTAAAGCAGTTTCGTTTATGAGATTATAATGAAAACTTATTACATATATAGATTGAATTAGGCTTTAGTGTAGCAGTCGACCATATCACGAATATGTTAACACACATACAAAAAAGAGCATGTTTAGTTAACCTATTACTTATTTATTTACAAATATTTTCTTGCACAAAAATATTGGCATATTTTGCAGTTCGAAAGAGAGCGATAATGAAGATTTTAAACCCTTTATTATTTTAAACCTATGATAACCCGTTCATTTAAAGAATTTATGTCAAGGATAAGAAAAAAATATTAATTATGTATATGATTATATGATAGATAACATAAATAATTATAAAGGGCCAACATCTAGTCCAATTTATAATTAATTTCCAACTCATCAGAAATAGGTTAGTTTCTCTAATTAGAAAAAATTCCCTAAATGACGCAAAAAAGTTATATTGTTCGGGTCAAAGGATGGGTGGCCTAATTTATTGACTATTTTTAAACAATGTCTAAATTTTTATACATTATCTGGCATTTTAGTCACATTTAAAAATATAATTTTGGCATGTTGACATTATAAATAAAGAGAGTTGCACTTTTTAAATACTAAAATTGATCTAATCATTATGTTGTAGCAATCAACAGCCCTCCTTTCCTCCACAGAATTTTTGTAAATCGATTAATCTTATTAATCTTCGTTAATAGATTAATAGATTTTCTTTGAGTCCAATGAAGTCATTTAAAATAGTGATATTCAAATATTCATAGCTTGAACTTTTTTGATCATCGAGCCATGGAATTTTATTTATTTAAAATTTTAGTGTACCAACAACAGTTTGCTAAATATAAAAACTAGGAATGAGACACTATATAAAAATTTAGAGACTTTTTTAAAAATCAATTTATTATCCAAAACAACATAAAAATCATAATTATTTAGGCCATTTAAAGCATTTTCTTTTCCCACTGGTAATATATTTTACTCTCAGTAACCATTTAGAAATTAGCTATAGGATCAGGAATAACAATATATCAAATCCGTGAAGAATAATGCATGAATCTCCAAATGTATTTACTATCTTTTTCAATACCCATAGGAAAAACAAAAATAACCAGGAATAATAAATATGTTTCAACCCCAGTCCCTCCCCATATTTTTAATAATAAACAATGCTGAAATGATGAGGATGATTCTTGAGTCAACAATTATCTTTCAATTTCACTGTCACACTAATGGATAACGCTCAACTCTAATGGATTTACTACATCCTAAGTTCATATAAAAGCATCGGTTTTAAAAGGATTGAGATTCATACTCATGATCTCCAATTGTATAATCGAAATTTTGACTTCAGCTTGATACTAGTGAAATTTAGCTTATCTAAATAACAGATATGTTTTAAAATTTTTTTTAAAAAGCTTTTTAAAATCTTTTCATTTTTTTTTTTTTTTTTTTTTTGTGAAAGGTCATTGAGTTTTTTTCTGAGTTCTTAGCGTTTCAGCCCTAATTCATGCAAGATACAGTTGTAAAGCCTAATATTTTATGAAATTAAGCAACAAATTATATTTTTAAAAGGTTGATGCTTATTTTATAATAAACGATGAAGAAAATGCAAATCTCTTCAGACTATTAAGTTGAGAAAGAAACAAAACGAGAAAAAAATGGAGTTAAATTTTTAATCAAAGCGTTAGAATGAAAATTCATAATGCTTTCAGTAATAATATTAAATTATTTTAACAAATAAACATAATTCTCTAGGTAGTTTTCCGCGGTCATGACTATTCTTTTAATAAGTAAAAAATAATTATTCTATTTTTATCAATCAATATAATTCGCTTCCTATTTGAGCAGCAGAAATAACATATCATTTTATAGCTAAAATAAAATAAATTATCGTTTGGCTCTTTGAATAAGTATTTCAATGCGAAATAAATTAAAAAACAACAACAAATGTAAGAAACTCGCGCTTTTTCCTTAAAGTAATTGGATCCATAATTAGATTTTAACTATTCCGCGCAATCGAAATATTATTTTTTGCAATTTTAGGGGAACTCGGTTAACTGCTTTCTATAAGAATCGCAGATAAAATAATATAAAAATGCGTGGGCCGTTAAGTAATTCCATTCCGTCCGGAAGAATGATGGATTTTAATATAAAACGTAAAATATTCATTTAAAGAGTCAAAAATAAATATCGTCTGCTAAAATTGAAAGATTCTAAATCATCTTGAAACTGGCAAGCACTTGTATTAAATTCAATTAGAACCAAAAGGCTGAGACAGAGACAACTGCATTAAATTGTACCAGGCAAGATTAGTATTAATGTTCAAGATATAAACATTACAGGAATAAATAAGATCAAGCACATTTTCTCATGTTTCATTGTAGAAAATTTATTTGATTTCACAATAACAAGGCAGATGGAATTGTGGATCCAATATCTAATTATATTTCTTACGTTGTGCTGTGACGACATACCAACTTTCTTCTAGAAAGAAAAGCAATGAATTTTTCGAATTGAATTTGTAGAAGCATCTGTAATACCATTTCCTTGTCATGCTAATCTTATGGTCAGTGAAAGATATTTGCAGAGATACTTAATGGATGTTAAAGTAATGACCATTTGATGACTTAGCAACGAAAATAAAGATTCTAGAAAAAGCAAGAATTATGATTTTATATCTAT
>JAPMOR010005589.1:0-33575 GCA_026543865.1 Argiope aurantia
CATGATGGTGGTACTGGTGCCAGTAGTTGGACTGGAATAAAAGGTGCTGGATTACCTTGGGAACTTGGAATAGCTGAGACTCACCAAACACTTGTGCAAAATGATTTAAGATCCAGAATAGTGTTACAAGCTGATGGACAGATTCGAACAGGTGATTGCGTCTTTTTAAGATACTATGTTGCAGTTTAATATTAAAGCCATCTGGTTTTAACAAACTATTTTCAACATGTCTGATTTTTTATGTGTGTTAAAAACATTCCTTGTATAAATCATTTTTTCCCCGTCTATTAATACTTTCTTTAGATACTTTGTCATTCAATTTCTTTTATTGGTTTTCTCAAATTTTAAAATTTTTACTCTTTTATGCAACACTAAATAATTTCGTTGGTTTAGTTGGTGTTTTTTACTTTATCTTCTTTCTATGTAGTTAAATCTTCTTTTTCCATTAATTATTCTTTCAACAAACCCTTGATTAAATTATTTCCCACAGTCTTAATTTTCTAAAATCTTGAAAAGAAATATGTAAAAAAAATTCCTTGTCAATGTAACAGTTTTAAAATTTTAGTTTAAAGAAAATGCAATGCGTTCAAAGACGGTTTTCATAAATGATTAAATCAACTTGGCGATTGACTTTCGTGCCTGCTCTGCCTCCCATGCGATTTTTATGTAAGTACTTGGAGTAAGTTTGCACACCAATCCAGTGGAACCTTCCTGTATTTACAACAATTGTAAGTTCTTCTTCTGCCGAGGTTCAAAGTCATCCATGAGAAGTGATTTTCTTTTCCCATTTTCTTCTCTTCCTGCGCAGGATTCGACGTAGTGGTTGCTGCCATTCTTGGAGCCGATGAGTTTGGCTTTTCTACAGCGCCTTTGATAGTCCTTGGATGCACAATGATGCGGAAGTGCCATTTGAATACCTGCCCTGTCGGCATTGCCACTCAGGTGAGGATACAAACTGCAGTCAGAGAAATATGGCCTATCAGCCTCCTGAAGCAACCACACGGATTGCTGTTTTTCAATTTGTTTTGGATGTTTAGGTGTACTTCGACCTAGCTGCTTATAAACTGCTGTACTTTTTTTCTTTCAGTTCTTTGCTTTTTGTTTTTGTCTATAATTTTTGTAATTTAGCTGCTACAGAGAGCAAGGTCCAGTCGCCTGTTCCTACTGTCGACTATGTAGAGGACTAGTCAAATATTTGGAAGAAGTAATATTAAAGGTGAACTTGTGCATTGAAATTTGTCAGTTTTTTGCTTTTTTTGCAGGACCCTGAACTGCGGAAGAAATTTGAAGGAAAACCAGAACATGTGATTAATTACCTTTTCATGCTGGCTGAAGATGTAAGCATTTTAAATTATTCATCTGATCAAAACAACTTTTAAGATATAAAATATTTATTTGTTTTAAATATATCTATACAGTCTGTACTGCCCTATTCAAAGGGTTAATTTGGCTGTAATTATGATGCTTTTGACCCGAGGACACCTTAAAATTTACCATTTTGATTTTCAGTTCAAACAAAAAAACATTTAATTTTTGTAGATTAAAAGTTTTTGTGGACATTAAATAAAGTAAAAATGGCTGAGAAATGGAAAAAATATTTTTAACCAGTTACTGATTTTATGCAGTTACATAACCATATCAGTTAAAAAAAATATTCATACTGAGACAATCAGTTATAGAAGTAATATGAATTTTAGAAGTTATGTGTGTATCAATCATGTATGTATCAGTAATGGAAATTATACATGCTACGGCTGTTATGAAATGATTTTCGTTATTAATATAGATATTAGTTTAATTATTTAACTTAGATCCTCAATGGGACATTTGCAAAGTTTTAATTTCTATAAATGTCTTATTAGGTACGTCATCATATGGCATCACTGGGTGTTAGAAAATTCCAAGATTTGATTGGGCGAACTGACTTCTTGAAAGTAGCTTATAATAAAACTAATCCCAAAGCTCAGATGTTGGATTATTCGGCTATGCTTTTAGATGCTCTATCTCTGAGACCTGGTACATGCATTATTGGAGGAAGTCTGAAGCAAGATTTTGCTCTTGAAAATAGGATTGTAAGAATTTATATTCTAAGATTCATTTGAAAATATTGTATTTTCTTCCAACACATTTTTGTTGCATACTTTATTTATTTCATTGATAAATATAATTGTTCCATCTTTTAAAATTTAAAATGATGTTCTAGTCATGTTGATATGATTTTTTTTTAAATTTTAACTGAGATTGATATTTAGACACAACAATTATAAAAATGTGAGTGATATGAAAAATTGCATCTTTTCTGCTGATGTATTATTTTTTCATCTTTTAACTTAAATATTATAGTTAAATAATTTGTTTCCTTTTTTTAATAATTTTTTTTTCTTGTAACCTTGTTAATTAATGCATCATTTTGTAAATTTAAGCTTGTTTTAATTATTTAATTATGAGAACCATCAAATATGTGGAAAGGTTATTCTCTGTAAATGAGCTGATTTATTTTTAGGACAATCTGCTGATCAAACAAGCAACTGATGTTATTGAAAGAAAAAGAAAAGATGTCACAATTCACATGGACATTACTAATGTTGACAGAGCTTTTGGTTCTACTCTTAGTTACCACATTACAAAGTTAGTCTTCTGAATTTTTATATTTTTATAATGACTTGCACTAATAAAGAAAAACAAACTTCAATTTTGCATTTTTCAATGTAGGAAATATGGCAGTCAAGGCTTGCCACCTAATAGCATAAAAATCAAGTTAGAGGGTTCAGCCGGCCAAAGTTTTTGTGCATTTTTGGCTCCTGGAATTCATGTTGAATTGGAAGGAGATGCTAATGACTATGTTGGAAAGGTAGATTTGATGAAATTCATTTATATCTGATTTAATATGTTATACTTTAAAAAAATGATATCCAAATTTTCGTATGCAATGTTATTTTTTAGGGCTTATCTGGTGGAACTGTTGTAGTTTATCCATCTTCTCGTCTACCTCAAGATTTTAAATCGGAGGAGAATATTATTGTTGGAAATGTCTGTTTATATGGTGCTACATCAGGAAAAGCATTCTTTAGGGGAATTGCTGCTGAAAGATTTTGTGTCAGAAATTCTGGTGCTATTGCTGTTATTGAGGTATAAGTTTTAATTTGAATTTCTTACAAGATATATTAAAATCCCTGATAATAATACCAAGTTAACATAAGTGGTTTGAGGGCAGGAGACTTTTTTATCAATTTCAGCAATTTGACAATATTTTTATGAGTATAAAAATATTTTCACTTGGAGAAAAAAAAATTGTAAATGAAAAGTAAATATATTTAGTATAAGCAAAAGAAATCAATTCACTGTTATTATTATTTGGTTTATATTAGATTTTAACTTTTTTTAATATCAAAAGAGCAAAATTTTAATTCTCAAATATATTTTAATTAGGGGGTTGGCGATCATGGTTGTGAGTATATGACTGGTGGTTACTGCTTTATTCTTGGACCAACTGGTAGAAATTTTGCTGCTGGAATGTCAGGAGGCATTGCATATGTTTTAGATGAGTAAGTTTTTATTTCTTTTTAAATTTTTATATAAGGTGTATCAATTATAAACTCACAGGATATTTTATGAAATTTGTCCTGCTTTATAAAAGTACTGGATTGTAAAATTTTAATTACTTAAATGTGTTGTGCTCTATGATTTTGATATTGCACATATTTGTCATTTCATTTTTATTGTAGTTTTCAATTCATTTGAAGTTTATTTTAAGCATAGTATTTGTTACGTTTATTTTGAATACTTGCATTTCTTCAGATTAATACATTGCTGAAATTTTATAAAAATTTAATAAAATTTAACATTTTTGCTTAGCAACAAGTTTATTCTGAGTAAGAAAGATTCCATTTTTAAACAAAAAGTGAATATTGTGTGTAATTTTTTTGTTATCATTAGCTTTTTAACAAAGGAGAAACAATCTATTTTATCTTGTCTTCCATCTTTTCTTTTAAATTCCTAATGATCACATTTTACTGATTTTATTTTTTACTTTTTTCAATGTTTGAAGATATTTAATATGAACTAGTATAAAGTAAGCAAATAAGATTTTTTCCAAATAAAATTTTTCAATCTTGTTTGTAAATTTAAAGAAGAATTTCATTTGCATAAAATAATGTTTTTAAAAAATTAATTTATAAATTTTGTACATCTGTTTTATTAATTCCCTGCAATTTTTTAAGGTTATTTTTTTAAAATAACTTTTTTCTATTACTTGCATTTATTTTTGAGTTTTAACCTTTTGCTATGTATTTTAAACCTGTTGAATTGAGTCACTTAACATAAATTTAAACTTGTAGAATCTAAAATGTTTTATCCAATTATGTACTATTTTAAGTAAGACATTTCATTAAAATTTTTCAAACAACTGTATTAATTAATAGAGAAAAGATTTTATTTGCTATCATGCAATTCATTTGATTATCTTGTTTTCTGTATGCTAGTAATTATTTGGAATGAAAAAATAGTTGAAACCATAGTATAATTATAAAAATTCTTGTTGAGCTTGAAAGGATCTTCAAGTGGAAAACTTAAGAACTAAAACTTGACATGGGATTAAACATTAGTATTGGTTGTGCTTAAAGTGAAAAAAAAATTTTTTAGGAAGAAAACACTTGCATCTCGTAGCAATTTGATGATGGTTGACCTTCTCCCTCTTGAGCTTTCCGAAGATCTTAGTTTTGTAGAGAGTATACTGAAAGAATTTTATGAAAAAACTGGCTCGGCTGTAGCTCAACGCATATTAGCTGGTTGGCCATCTTCTGCTAAGTCGTTTGTAAAGGTATTTCTTTCTTCGTTTTCTTCAAAAAGTACTTTTCAATGATGTTTGATTTCTCTTAGTTTTGTATATAAAAAAGTATATTTTTATAACATTCATGCATTCTAAATCTTAAATGAATTCTGTGTGTTTTATTTACTCCAATTTATAACGTGTTGCAGCTAACAAGTTACTTAAATATAAAATCAATATATTATCCGAGTTTAAGTGAAGACACAAATTAAATGACTTTAATCCGTTGCAATTTTTTTCTGAATTCTTTAATTATTTTTTATCGTTATTATGTTAGTTTATTTTTTGTTTTTATTTTTTTGCATAATTATTTTATATTTATCTAAGATTTATTATTTTATTATCACATCTTTTGCATGTTTTTGAATCCAAACTTTATATTGATACATATGACATAAGAATCCATTAGTAGTAGTTATATATGTCTTAATAGATTGTAACTTAAGCCCATTACTTGAAATGTATATTTTTATTGGTATCAAGTATTGCAATGGCATATTTCATTTGATTAAAATAGAGCTGATTTCTCAAAATTATTGAATTCATTTTTCTTCCATTTTTTATTTATTTATATTGATTTGTTTAGGTGTTCCCTAAAGAATATCAACGTGCCTTACGCCAAGCAGCTGAAGAAGAAAAAGCACATTTAACAAATGGCCCAACACCTGTTGTTTCAAAGCCTTCTCCTGCTATCAAGGACATTGAAGATGTTATTCCTGAAAATTTGGACAAAATCAGGTAATTCGTTTTTATTAGATTAATTTATTTATTCTAGGCCCTTAGAAATGGTGGGAAGTCATTTGTCAGATTATTTTCTATTAGCAATACAAAAAGGCATTGCAAATTGGTTGATTTTTTTACATTAATGGGGATTTTTAATTCACACTACATAAATATTAATTAGATATATTAAATTATATTAAAAATTAATTGATCCCAGTTTGTGACCATTTTAGAATATTGTGCTTTATAACCCATAAGTGTTAAATCATGAAAATAAAATGTGAAACTAAATATGTGGTATTTTACAGTATGAAAACAAAAAAAAAATACTCTTTTGGAATGTAATAATTGAGAAATAATTGGTTTAGTGATTGAAAGAGAATTTGAAATAAAAAAATAGCAACAAAAACCGAGACATAATTTAACGTTGGGAGACCTGGTTTAAATAAATATAAAATGAATGTAACATGCAGTTTATAACAACTCTTAATTTCTGTATAGTTTCTGTTTTGTGGTGATAATTTCTTTAACTTTTTTACATGTTAAAATATTTTGTAAAGTTATTAACTAGCAAAACTAGCACTAATTTAAATTTTCTTTTTGTTTTGTGTGTTTTTTTAAATATTTTTCTTAATGAAAAGTTTTAAAATTCAATTTAACAAAAATAAAAATTTGGTTTTTCTATTGTATAACATGAATTTTCTTTATTTAAAAGAGGTTTCATGAAGTATCCACGCAAGACCAATCCTTATAGGGATCCTAAGGAGCGTCAGAAAGATTGGAATGAAATTTATGACTTTCCTGGTATTAGAAAAACGATAAAAACACAAGCAGCCAGGTAATGTATTTTTAATGTAGTGTCATATGAAGAAAAAATACTGAATAAAGCAATATTTCTCATAAATTTTTTATTACTTTGTTTAAAAAATTTTTCAAACTATAATCTGCCATAAAATATTTTTCAGTTATAAATTCCATTTCCAAACATTTTATATGAAACTCTAAAAAAAACTATTTAATAATCTATAAAATATTTCAGCTAATTTTGATAACTAAATACATATCAGAATTAATCATCATTGCCCAAATCTATTTTAAATAATTTCCCGCATTATAACTACAGAAATAGTTTTGTATTGTAAAGGGCTTTAAAAATGTCTCTATTTTTATATCTTTAAAATAAAGCAGTTGGTAATATTTAAATTGAATAAATTTTATATTTATTTTTGACAGATGTATGGAATGTGGGGTACCTTTCTGCCAATCTAGTCATGGGTGTCCTCTTGGAAATATAATTCCTAAATGGAATGATTTAGTATTCAAGGTATGTGATGCTGTGGTTATTCTAAATTATTTTGTGAAAATTTTAAAATGTTTTATTTGCAGAGTAAATGAAATTTATATATTGCGAAACAAAATAATCAATGTGTTTTTTTAATATTTCTTGCTAACAAACAAAATTATGATATTAAAAACTAACTATAATATTCAGTATCACAGAAATGTGCTTTTTCAAAACAGATCAGATATCTAATTTTGTTTTTAAATAATTTTCTTAATTTAACATTTTATAATTGTTTTAATGTGCAGTTTATGAAAGAAAGTTTTAATCTAAAGATTTTACATTCACATATTTTCTTTTCTTAGAATTTTTATCATTTTTTTAAAAATGATTAAATTTTGCAAACATGTTTCATTCTATTTATTGGTAGGGGAAAAAATTGGCATTCACTGTAAAATTAGCAATGAATGTGTGGATAACTGAGAATTAAATCTAGCTAAAAATGATATACTTGAATTATAATATTCATTTATCTGAGACTTACTCAATCAGTTCTCATAAAATAGTAAAAATCTTCTTTGAAATACAGGAAGACTGGAGAGAAGCTCTTAATCAACTTCTACAAACCAACAATTTTCCAGAGTTCACTGGCCGTGTATGCCCTGCTCCATGTGAGGTATTAAAATCTTATAATCTAAATATTACTTTACATTTCATAAAGTGCTATCTCATTTTTTTTGTTTGAAAATAATATATTTGATAACTTAAATAATTGTAAATAATATTCACAAACTATTTTTTTAGGGTGCATGTGTCTTGGGCATTAATGAACCACCTGTAAATATAAAACATATTGAATGTGCCATAATTGATAATGCTTTTGAAAAAGGTTGGATGATTCCTCAGATACCATCTGTGAGAACTGGAAAGAAAATTGCCATAGTTGGTAGTGGGCCAGCAGGATTGGCAGCAGCTGCACAGTTAAACAAAGTAAGCTTATTTCAATTTTTTAGCTATTTGATCCTTCTCTAAATAGTGCATTAATTAATGCTGTTATGTAGCACAATCAAGTGCTTGCAATGCAGCTCAAACTATGCTACGTTATTATTTAATTTATGTTGTGACAATCCATACCTGATTATAACTAGCTAATTGATGGAAAATTCAGTTATCTAAGTTTATTTTACTTTATGCACATTTCATCAGTTCAACTTTGAATGATATATACTTCTATGATAAAATCATTGTATAGTTTATGCCTCATTACAATTGAAATTTTAATTATGTAAGCATACTACTTTACACATTTGAATTTGATTTTACTGTAAGAATTGTCTGTGGATTATTATAACCCAAAAAACTGAGTTATCGTTTGATCTTCTTTCTGATGTGAAAGACAGTACAGAGCGCAACAGTATTTCACTAGATATAATTAATAGCATGAGAAGGAGGGGGAACTATATAAAATAATTCTGTGTAAAATTTCATAATTTTTATTTGCAGTAATACATTTATTCATTAAAAAAAAATTCCCTCATTTAAAGAATTTTTTATTATATAGTTATTTCTAATGGTTTTCAAAATTAGTTACTGACCCGCGATTAATAATGTATAAATTATAATTATCATAATGTATAAATAATTGTCAATGGATTTATTAATTTTACTTTGAATATTAAATAATTCTTGAATTGAAACTGAGCTCTATCATTTATATTTAATCTGTTTGATGTGAACATTGCAAGCAGCATATTACATTAAATGAAAGAATTCTTTAGCTTTTATTTTAATATATTGTATGAATTATAGGCTGGCCATACTGTAAATGTGTATGAACGTAATGATAGAGTCGGTGGTCTACTGGAATATGGAATTCCTACAATGAAGCTAAGTAAAGAGGTATACAATGTTTTAACTTATTGTTTTAATAATCAGACCTTAAGAAAATCTATATTAAAATGTTTAAAAGTCAAAGAATTGTATATTAATTATTTTTTAACAATTTTTTTCTGTGTATTTGCTTTAAGAAGTGCATTTAGTAGTTTGATAAAATTATATGCAGAAATGTTAAAAAAAAATATTTGGCATCATATTTCTGCTTTATTCGCTGTTCTTTTCCTGCAGATTGTGAAGAGGCGGGTGGATCTTCTAACAGAGGAGGGAATAACATTCCATACTAATGTCAATGTTGGTAAAGATATTTCTGCAAAAACACTTATAGAGGAAAATGATGCTGTTTTACTTACTGTTGGTGCTACTTGGCCCCGAGATCTCCCAATTCCTGGTAATTATGTTGAATATATGAAATTTTATTCTGTATGGTTTAGAAAATTAATTTACATTTGATTTGTATTTATCTGAATTAACAAAATATTTAACATTTATTCTAAATATCTCTTCTGTAAGTGGATATCCCTAATGGCATCAAGTCTATTTATATTTTATGTTGTGATGGTGTATCAATTCAGACATGCTGTGCTTCTGTTTAAAATTATTCCTAGTATACTGCTGCCCAATGTTTAATGAAACTTTTCTTATTTCTTAAATTAACTATTGAATTTTATTCCTATGACCTAGTAATACTTTAGAAAACAAAAGTATAGTATAGTTTGACATAAAGAATGAACCATTCTGTATCTATTTTTATTACACAGTGCTCCATGCTATTTTTTTTTTCTTTCAGTTGCACATTATGGAAAGAATATTTCCGTGTTCTGAAATGAATCATTACTAGTAATGAGGATACAAATTGTTTGCATCAAATAGTTTTATTTTCTTAGACATTGTGGTAGAATTAAAGCTTTATTTAACTGAATGAATAATTTGCTGACAAAAGCCTCTGCTCTATTTTCTCTTCTGGTCACAATTAATTCTTTGATTTACATCTGAATATTATATTCATCTTATCTAAACCTAAGGAACCAGAATTTTTTTTTTATTTATTACTCTCTAGCCTGATTACTCTGCTGAATGCTTTGTCTTCATCTCCGATATAAAATATATGTGACGTCATATTATATTGGTCTTGTTTTAAGGACAAATTATATTGATATTTTGAATAACAATCGCATAGAACTGTCATTTGCTGATATGAAATCTACACTACTATTTTGGATTATAAAGTACTATTTCTTTTTTCCCCTCTGCAGCTAGGATATTTTTTATATTCATAAAAATGCTGTTATATTATGAAAAAAAAAAAACAATATTTTTTAGTAGCATGAAAGATAAGCTACACAAAGTTAAAAAGCAATAAATCATAATTGAATAAAATAAAGCATATAGATTTAAAATTGTACTCCTCTAAAACCATAGCATTATGTCTGACTATTATGCAAATGATACAATTTTTTAATATAAGCTTCACACACTTCATAGTTATTTATGATAGTAAAAGTAGAAATTTAAAAAAATCAGTGTTTTATTCCAGTTTCATAATTTTATTCATTATGTTTAAGTCTATATTGAAGTATAATTTGTACTTCATATGTTATTAAGCACATATTCTTATGATGGCTGTTGACTTATTCATTAAGTGCATAAGTGCATGTACTCTATTATTCACAAGTCACTGTATACTTGTAATTGAACCATGAATCTGCTGCTTATTATTATTTTTTTTTTTTTGCACATACATAAAGAAGAAAAAAAGTGCCTAAACTTTTATGTTGCATGGTTCTTAAATTTTTATATTCAACTCCTGTAGAAATTTTAGGATTCCTTTATATATTTGGCAGTAGGAGAAAATATTTAAATTGATATTAGCCGCTTGAAGAGATAAATGAGTTTTTCTAAAGTTAAAATTTACAGAGAAGGCATTCTAAATAATTCTTTGGTTTCAAATATTTAATGCTTCCTTGTATAATACTTTATGTAATAACACATAAATGTCTGAACATCAGCTTTCAATAAAAATAGGAATCACTATTCAAGTGCATAAATAAGTAATTTTCACTAGCACTCTTAATTGTAATTCAATTTCAAACAATTTTAATCTTATTATTTGAAAAGATTTTTTTCGTGGATCCATATTTGCACCCATACTATTTGGGTGACATGAAATTCAAATTTTCTTTAATGTTTTATCAAATCAAATTTAAGTATTTGGATTTTGTACCCTTATAAAATCGTAGTGATGGTATAGTTAATAAGAGGGAAACATCCTGATTTCTAAATGTTGTAAAATTAATAAGAGAATATAAATTTGCAGAGTAGAAAAATATTTGTTGGTGCATTTTAAAATGCAACTATAAAGCTAATGCAATAAAATATATAATAATTCTATAAAAACTTAACAAACATCAAATGAAATAAAGTCTTATTCAAGGAACCCAAGTTATAAAAGCAGTCATCAAAAAGATATGATATATCAACTGAGAATATTAAAAAATTTTGAAATCGCCAAGATATGCACCAAAATTTTACATTTTAATACGGAAATTGTAACATTTTAAAAAATGTTTAAAAGTAAGTGATTCTGTGCATATTAAAAGGTGCTTATTCTAAGAATTAAAAGCAAAGGTAACAAAGTCTAAAGAAAAAAATTTAACTTAATATTGATGGAAACACACAAGTGATTAATGTTACAAATTGCATTTAAATTAGTTTTGAAAAATTTAAAAAAAAATGTCATTTAGAAGGGGAAATAGTGATTGTAAAATAATTTTTTGAATATCAAGATGGTGTCAAATTAGTTTTTATGTAATGATATATTCCAAAGTTATGGTGGAAAACGTCAAATCATTTCCTCTGACACTCCTCACCCTTCTTTAAGGGAGAAGCAATAACATTCTGACAGCACAATTATTCATTCTGGGGGTTATGGAAAATGAGCACTGAAATTTGTGTTTGCATAAAGTTCAAACAAATATTCAATTTTATATAAATTTACATTCATTATTATCAATTTCGTTTACATGATTTTTTTTAAAAAAACATACAATTTTTGCTAAATTTATTTAGGACGTGATCTGAATGGTATTCATTTTGCTATGACTTTCTTGGAGACATGGCAGAAACACCAACTTGGAAATAAGCTTGATTACAATCGTGTGAATGCCAAGGGCAAAGATGTTATTGTTATTGGAGGAGGAGATACTGGCAATGATTGCATTGGGACATCTTTGCGACAGGTCAGTATTTCATTCAATAATGACTTTATTTGTGGAAACTAAAAACTTTTGAGGTAAAATGAGGTTTTTAATTTTTATTTTGGATTCTTAAATGCTATATAAGTTATAAATATTACCCTAGTCTTATGATTCAATGTTTTAAAATTGATTGCTCTCAAGAATTTTTCAAACTAACTTTCATTTGTTTATATTTTCTGCATAAATGATACAAGTTAAATTTCAAGGAAACGAAAAACAATTTAATGCATAACAATTCATTGACAATTAAACAAATAAGAAATTTTGCTGCTTATTTTGAGATTAAAAAAAATGCTCTAATTATAGAACTTTTAGATCTGTCAGGCTTGAGGTTGCATGTTGATTTTATACATGTATTATAGTAAATTTTCTGTTGGAAATTATTTCTTCTAGTTTTTATCATTTTCAAGAAAAGTTAGAATATAACATGCAATCTATGTATGTTATGTTAACTATGTAAAACTGCCTGTATTACTTGTAGTACAATATTTAGATTTTATATTATTATACTGTTCTGTATAAAATTCTATAAATTTCTTCATGCTAGAAATTTATACTGTAAATATTCACTTCCAATTCCATTATTTTGGCATCATAATATTAACATCCAATTTTTCCACTGCAATGGTACTTGTTTGATTTGAAATGTGTGGGGTTTTAGTGTATTCTAATTCTGGATATTCTTGTTTCTTTATATTATCAGGGTGCCAATAGCATTACAAGCTTTGAGATTCTGCCTGCACCTCCTGAAAGTCGAGCTCCGGATAACCCTTGGCCTCAATGGCCTAAAATATTTAGGGTTGATTATGGCCATGATGAAGTGAAAGTGAAGTTTGGAGATGACCCTAGGAATTTTGGAATTCTCAGTGAGGTATATTGATTTCATATATTTGATGTAATTAATGAATCTATTGTAATTATTTAGTCAAAGAATTAAGAGTAATTGAGATTTTTTAATAATGAATTTTCGTATCATATAAAATGTGAAATATTTTAGAAATTCATTGATGATGGTAATGGTAATGTTGCTGGTATCAGTACTGTACAAGTTGAATGGAAGAAAGATGCTTCTGGAAATTGGAAGATGGAAAAAATACCTGGAACAGAAAAAGTTTTCAAGGTTAGTTGTTTTTAAATATAACATACTTTTAGTTTTTTTAAAATTTGTGCTCTGTTTTTAATTTTGTATCAAATTACTTTAAAAAATAGAATAATTTTCATTTAAATTTAATGTTGCTTCTATCACAAAGTAGAAAAAAAAAACCCTTGGCGAAACATATTTTCTCTAATTGGCAACTGATGTAGGATCTGAGGACACATGCATTCCATCAAACTAATTATTGTATTTACTAATTGTTTTCCCAATACGCGAGACCTGACGTAAACCTGACTTGTCTCCGTATTACTGTACAAACCAATAACTCATTTTTGGCAAGACAGTGCCAAAGTTCCCAACATGTAATGCAAATTCTACTGTAAATCATTTTAATTGAATGTCCTACTTTTAATCCACATTGTGTTCATTAAAAAAAAGTCGTTAACTTTGCAGGACTTGGTGAGTGAAAGATACCACCCAAATATTTTTATTTTCTTAAAGTTATTAAATTTTATATTTGCATTTAGTATTGTTAAGTTTTATATTTATGATCATTAGTTTCATATCATTCATCTACCAATCACTCACAAATGATATTATCTTACAGTATTGAATTGTTATACTATATTATGTTTTTATTTTTATCTACTTTTATATTTTAATAAATCTATTAAAACTACCACATTTGAATATATTTTACTTCTACTTTATGTTTTACCATTTACTTGGTGCAGAGTGGCTAAATACAGCCCTTGCGTCAATAAACATCTCACAACAACACAACAAATATAATGTAACAAATGGCAATATTAAAACAGAATCCTTGGAGTTTAAAATGTAAGCCTATATATTCTTATAAACTTGTAATATTTGAATGTTTTGTGATTTACTGATGAGGAAAGCAGGTGAAAAAAGTAGTTAAAAAATAATTGTACATTATTGTGTTATGAAGTATTCAGCATTCATTAAATCTTATGGTATACACAATGAAATCTTGAAGTACTACTAATAATAATGATAATAATTATGAGTGAATAAGCTGGCAGTCATCAATGCTTTATTAGTAGATTGATTTCCTTCCTGTACACTTTCGTTATGTTATAATAAGCATTCATTTGCTATTTAAAGGGGGGGGGGTAATTTAGAATTTTAAAAATACATATTAAAATTATCCATTCAAATGTAATGAGTGAATTGATTGAAAATTCTATTTCTATTAACTTAAAGAATGCTTTGATCTATTTTACTGCAACATTTTTTTTATTTAATAGGCTGATTTGGTGATGCTTGCTATGGGCTTCCTTGGTCCAGAGCAATACTTATTGGAAGACATTGGAGTACAGCAGGATCCAAGAAAGAATGTTGCTACCCCACACGGAAATTATCGTACATCCCTACCAAAAGTTTATGCTGCAGGAGGTAATTGATAAATCCTTTATTTTTTTTCTCTTTTGTGTGTTACAAATTGTATAATAAGATGTGGTAATAGAAACAAAAGAATACCGATTTCTATAATGAAATTATTTTAGGAATTTTGAAAATTCTTACCTCTAATAGAAAGATTTCTTTATCATTTCTCTTTGGGATGCCTAATTTTAAAATATCAAAACCGTGCTTTCAAACATTTTTAACATGTATATTTGTGTATATCTATTAAGATAAAGGGCCACGATGGCCTGGTGACAAGGTCTCGGCTTCGGAACAGTCGGATTCCGGTTCTAGGCCTGATTCCACCGAAGAACCGTTGTGTAAATGGATCTGGTGCACATTAAATATGCCGGGGCCAAACGTCCTTCCGCTGGTGTGGCGTGGAAGTTTGGAGAGGTGGTGCCAGCTCAGGTCTCGCCCTCGTCATCTGACCGTGGTTCAAAATTACGAAGTCCGCCCCATAATAGCCATAGTGTTGCTTTAAAAATGGACATTAATATAACGAAACTAAAACTCTTAAAATAAATGTGAATAAATATAGTTAGGAGGAACTAAATCTTAAAAAATATTTGTAAAAAGAATAAATAATAAAAATAATATTGCTAGGTGCATATATTTTTAAAATTTGGCAATATATCAATAACTACAAAAATTACTTATGCTTCTTATAATACAACCATTCTAATTTTATACTTAAAATATTTGGACTAACAGGCCATGATTTTTTTTCCCAGATTGCCGCCGTGGACAGTCTCTTGTTGTCCATGCCATTTCCGAAGGACGACAGGCTGCTCGCCAGATTGACGCTGACCTCATGAAATGTTCCTCTCTAGCTGGTCCTGGAGGGGTCATTCCTTTTGTCACTCAGCTGACGGTAGACTCTGTAGCTGCTTAAACTCTGAATATTGTTGGAGATTTAGTTAGTGTAATGCATACCAGACATTTGTATCTAATCTCTTGTATTTAGCCACAAAAGAAAAAATATAAATGAAAACTTTTTAATAGTTATTTGGAAATGCTGGATGTTTGCATTAGATGAGCAGAAAATGAAAAGAAAATCCATCATTGTTGTACATTTATTGGTTATCATAACATATTTAACAATATATATGTGAAGATGAAAGATTATGTAAAGAATACCTAGATTATATTAAAGGCTTGACATTGACAGAAAGTGTATTTCGTGTATATGTATATATTTTGAATATTTGCTGTCCAGTTTTTTCAAATAGATTTATATAGTACTTCTGTCATTAAAAAAGGTCACTTGTGTCTGTAGATGTCATATTTCTTGTAGCATCAAATACAGAAGCAAGACTGAAGCAAATGTGAATTTTTGATCTCTTTCTGGGCTTTTCTCTGATATCTTTGTCCATCTCTTCAAATTCTTACATGCACACTCGCACTCTACCTTGAATGGATATCTTGATGGAAGGTGCATTTTAATCCCTTTGTTTTAAATCTATCGACAAAGATGTTGAGAAAATATATACTGCTCATATGCTTTTGCAAATTCATAAGTCTTCCACTCAAGTTGATGCCGTTCAAAAATGTTCAATTTTGTTTTGAAAAGAAAAAAAATCTACATTTGCTGGAATATATTAAAATATTTGTTTGCTATGGATGACTTTCAATAGATTTAGCCGAATTGATAATTTAAAAAATTTCATTTTTTTTTCAGAAATAAAAAATAAATAAATGAGCCATTAAAATGCATGACACAAATGCTGAAATCACTCATCATAAAATTAGTATAGTCAAGACTATTAGAATTATACTTAAAATGGTACTGAGCATAGTTTACTCATGGGATGTTTATACAAATATTTTATTTTTTTGTTCAAAAGGAAAAACATTAGTTATAGATTTTAACTGATGCGCTGATGAAAGATCTTCAAGGGAAAAAAAATTTAAATAGAGATGTATTTTGTCATTCCTTCTATAGCACAATCAATATCAGTACTTAGCCATCAATATTTATGGACACATTTTCTCGTTATTTCAATGCAAGAAATGTAGTTTGTGTATAAGTGATGAATATGTTGTGCCTTGTCGAAATAGTAGCTTGCTGCTGTAACTGATTGTTTAACTGGTGTTGTGAAAAGTTCATAAACGTTTTGAATGTACTTCTCTATGGTTACTGAATAGATGTGTATCCTTAATATCCAAACAGATCTCGGTAACTAATCCTTATAACATATCCTTAGTTACCTGTTCATTTTTTATATTATTTCTCTGGAATGGCAGCACTTCATTTAACCATATCTATTGCTGTTGCTTGAGGACACCATTCAATTCTTTTGCTTACATCAGTATTAGTTTTCCATTCAAAGTGATTTTGTTTGCAATAATTCAAATGTAGAACATTCCATGAAGTTGTGTTATTTCCACAAACCCCGATTGTACATTAAATTTTTAAATTCCACATAGGGAAATCTAAATATTTACCAATTATTAATAAATAATGAATAAGTTTCCTATAAATTCCCAATAGATATATTTCCATTTCTATACGTCAACAAATTCCAATGCCCACATATTATAAATTGTGATACGAGAGGAGCTTTAAATCCAAAGTGTACTTTTGATTTTTATTTTAAGCATTTGATGCCATTTTGCCCTGTTAAATTAACAATGCGAAATTCGTAATACAATGTCTCAAAAATATTTCATTGAACCGTCCACTCATACAAAGTTTCAAAATAATTGGCAATAAAATATTTTCAAAGCTGGACTTTACTTAATATTGCAATATCTAGTACTTAATCGGGGTCGAGAGTTGTTCTTCACATCATAACATTAAAAAAAAAGCTGTGGAACAATTTAGACCAATATTTATTTCAATATTGTGATAAATTTTGAAATGCTATGAACCCTAAATTTACACTGTGGAACCACATTGAAAAAAATTTGTTTCCCTCTTATTATTAAAACTTTATTCTCTTATGAACTCTAAACTTATATGAATACTGTAAGACTTAATTTATTTTATGCACAATAGTTTTTATTAATGTTTTGTTTTTTATGAGATAATAAATTATTATGAGATTTACTTCTGAAAAAAAGAATGCAGTCTAAATGTAAAATATAAACATATTGATTGCGCATAACAAAACAGGTTCTGCAGTACAATTATTAATTACCAATCTAAACTTTTAAATGTTGATTTGGCATTCAGCAATAAAATGCCATTCTGGCATTTTTACTTTATGTACTACTTTTTGTATATAATTTCGATATAATTCATTTTAAGGCTATGTAAATTTTGAGTAATTATTCGAATCTATTATGAATAATACCCTTATTTTTCAAAATGTGTTTTACAATGTTATTTAGTTTGCATTTATTTTGTAAAATATACATTGTTCCTTTACAGCACTGTAAGTGTATTATTAAATGTTATAGATTTAATGCGTTTTCTTTTCTTTTTCTCTTCCAATACATACAAGCACACAGATGGAATCAAATGCATACAAAAGAATAATTTATTCATGATAGGCGGGGATACAGTTAATGAAACATTTTGGAAATACAAAGATTTTTTATACTTTAATTTTTTTATTCGAATCAACCATAATAAATTTAATTATAGGCTATTTTTTATCATTATGTCCAGGAACTGAGATAATATGTTCAAATTATTGATGTAATCAATTTAAAAGTATTCGAAGAAGCTAAATTAAAAATATAACAATTTCTCAATTTAGCTCAATTTTCATGCACTTTAAACGTTTGGCTTCAAAAATCATGACGATATTATGAGAACACAATAAATTTTCTTCTGATATTTCAGAATTGGCAGCAGTAACCGTAGGGCCAGTCATCTACAGCCGAGTAATGTTCCCGTTCTGAATAGGGTTTGACGGTTTTCAAACCCGGTTTTAAAAAACTGGTTTTTTAAAGTAAATTTGTCACATTTGAAAACCGTTTTAAGAATTCATATCATGTAAAAATTAATTTTGAACTTATTTGATTTGCTATTCATTCTATGCAACGGGCAGCAAACACATTTTTTCAACGTTGCAAGTTGCGTTGGCCAGTGCTTGTGCACTACACAGTTGCGCCTCAAATTCGTCAATTTATTCTTTTCATGAACATCCCTTTTCACTTTTTTTTCTAGGTGAAACAAAAGTTTGAATAAGTTCATCTCTTGCTTCTCGTCGGATGTTTTGTCTATCGGTATGAAGTCGGTGCTAACAGAAACGTCAGCAGTTTGACTGGCTCGTTTTGAAGAACGTGTGAAAGGAATAAATAATTCCACGTTTTCTGCTTCTTGATCACAATATTTAATAATATCAAAATTTTCTTCGCACCACTCCTGAAAGCCTTTTTACACCACTTGAACTAGCCATATCAATACGAAATATTCAGTAGGGCCGCGGTGGCCTGGTGGTAAGGTCTCGTCTTCGGAACCGGAGGGTTTCAAGTTCGTGACCCGATTCCACCGAAGAACCGTCGTGTAAGGGGGTCTGTTGCGCGTTAAATCCGTCATGACCAAACGTCTTCCCGCTGGTGTAGAGAGGGGGGTGCCAGCTCAGGTGTCGTCTTTGTCATCTGACCGCGGTTCAAAATTGCGAGGTGCGTCCCAAAATAGCCCTAGTGTTGCTTTAAAACGAACATTACATTGTTTTTTAGTGTTGCTAAACCAAACCAAACATTCAGTTAAAATAAAATGCTGTCAGAAATGACATTACACTCGCATACACGTGAAAAAAATAAAATTAAAGTATCTTATGCGAGAAATCCAAGGTCAAATGTGCTCATCGTTCCGCGTCTCGCCCCTTAATGAAATGAAATTGTCGAAATGTGGTCTCGGAATCAGATCCGCCTCGAATCACGACAGGTTTGCTTAATGTGAAGGTGAAAACTGGAAACAAGAATATAAATTTGTTATATTTGGTAAAAATAACGTAAGTATTAAGTATGTTTAATGTTTGTGTTTATATTTTCTATTTTAAATTTTATTATATAAATTTCTTTTATCAAAAATTAGTGTAAAATAAGAAGTTCCAGCTTCTGTTTAATGGAATTTTAAATAAAACACAGGGTGTTAAAATATTCCATATTTTCTTTCGCAACGTTTTGACATAAATTATGTCTTTAGCAAGCATCGGAATTAGATTAAAAAGTGTTTTTTTTTTCTCTCAAAATTCCTAGAAAATGTGTAGATTAGATTATTTTCAATTACATTAATATTAATAGTTAAAATAATAAAATTGTAAAATAAACGTCAAAAATATTTATTCAATACCTTTAATTTCATTTTTAGATAAAAATGAGTAAGTCGGAAGTTTGGGATAATTTCAAAAAGTTCGGGATAAACAAGGCAATCTGAAATCATTGTAATAAAATGTTGAGCTGCAAAGGATCATCTACGAGCAATCTACATAATCATTTGAAAGCATTGTCGGAAATAATATAATTGTTTAATTTCTTGAAGACCCTGAAGAAAAACTTACAAATCCAAAGGCACTGAAAGCTGAATTTTCATTATTTGAACAAACGAATAAAAGAACAAAAAACTTAGATCTGTAATTTGTGCCAAACTCAGTAACTAGTGAACGAGTATTTCCATTTTATGGCAATATTGTGTCCAAAATAAGAACGTAACTTAGCCACCGTTCAGTGGATATTTTATGTTTTTTAAAATCCTATTTTCTTGGGAGAAATTAGAATTAGTGAAAATAATATAAATATTATTTGAAATTTTTGCTTGCCTTTTCGTTATTTTGTGTAAGTAATATGTATATGTAATCTTTAATTTTGTTTTTTATATTTTAATTTTGATACTGATTTCGTTTTTTGTTACTTTATATAAATTAAAATAAAATAAAAAAATAGAATGGGGAAAAATATTTTATTTTTCAATATTCAATTTTTTTTTTGACAAAAATTCGAAAACCGGCTAAAACTGGTTTTTTTGGAAATATTGAATTTGAAAACCGGTTTTTCAAAAAGTCGGTTTTTGTATAAACCCTAGTTCTGAACAGTTGCCGAGAACGATTGGTGAATAAGAAAGCAGTTGAAACTTACTTGCTTATGCTAATATTTATATTGTAAAATAGTTGATTAATCCTCAAGCATATACATTTTTCGCAGGCTAGTTGTTATCTTATCCATTCAAATCAATGGCGGTATTCTCCCCGAAACTTTCTAGCGCCGCGGTGGCCTGGTGGTAAGGTCCCGGCTTCGGAACCGGAAGGTTTCAGGTTCGTGACCCGATTCCACCGAAGAACCGTCATGTAAGGATGTCTTTTGCACGTTAAATCCGTCATAACCAAACGTCCTCCCACTGGTGTGTGGTGTGGTGTGGAGAGGGGGGTGCCAGCTCAAGTGTCGTCCTCGTCATCTGACCGCGGTTCAAAATTACGAGGTCCGTCCCAAAATAGCCCTAGTGTTGCTTCAAACGGGACGTTAATATAACCAAACCCAACTCCGAAATTTTCTCGCATACTCTCCAATCAAGGTCTTATTCCACACACCCTGCATAAAGTTCTGGACGATGAATAAAGCCGCAAATGCTTAGTATGATATTGGTGAACAATGGCTAGGAAATATAAATCTTTGGCATGAATCCAATATTTTTATGAATCTATCGTGCTTATATTCAGTTTCAATGCCTTTTTGATGACAAAAAAAATGACATAGAACTACAATTGTAATCAAAAGATAATGTATTGAATTTTATGTCATTTCATTTAGAAGTTACTACGCTTTCACGCATTCAAAATTATACAGACAAATGGATATCTTTTGACATATTTGGATCAACATGTGATAAGCATCTGTATTTTAGATGCGCGACCTGCATTCCAAATGTTAACTATCTCGCTCTTTATGTTTTGTAGTTGCTTGCTTCACTTGTACTGAAATAGTGAAAAAGACTTTCTCTGATCGGTTTTTATTCAAAATTTGAAAGAAATCTACAAATTACATCGTAAGTGTATATACCAAATTATATCCATCTAACTCAAAGCATTTTGAAGTATTGTGTTCCCAGACAGACAATAGACATAAATCCAAAAATATGTTTTTCGAAATCGGGTCTGAGTTTTCGAATTAGAAATAAGAAAGAAACTTATGGTACAACCTAATGTATAGCTCATGTTTTAAATTCTTTGCACATGATTGCACTTTTTCGCTTCTTCAGACAGTAGTATATAAATGCATTACTTTGCGTTACTTTGTATTCGAAAGCGATGCAGCCTTATACATAATTTTTGACGAGAGAGCTCTAATGAGAGAAAAGGAAAACATTGCTGAGCCGTAAGCAGAGAAAGTGAAAATAATCCTTTATAGGGCATAATTCCGGGATACTGACAAATAAAATTTTTAAGCTTATATCATGATAAACTGATGATGTAAATACTAAAACATCAAAAGTTAAGTTTGTTGATTTGCCATTTAATTTAATTAATAAGCCATTATTATCAGAGATTGTTCACGGACAACTGAAAATGGTAAGTATCACTGAGCGTTAAGATTAAAAATATCATAGAATGTCCATAGATAATTATTACTCAATTTCAAGTAATTTAAAATAACTTTATACACTTTTGTAGTTAGAAATTTGGAATTCAAATTCGGTAATGTCTTACATTAACGTTTGAAGCTCATTTTGCATTTATTAAGTTGACTGGGAGGATTGCTACATTGAATAAAAATAAAACTGTTGCAATCTGATGCAATTTTATTAATAAGCCATATTTAGCCATATTTTGTTTTAAGAAATAAATTAAAATATCGTACACTACAGTATTCAAATAATCAGCACATCAAAAATGAAGTTGAAATATATACATAAAATCATTAACAGGATGATTTTAAATTTTTAAAAATTCCAACGGCATGAAGAGTTTTTGTTTCTTTTTTAAAATTAATGTCGAATTTAAATTAAATAACTTCAATAAAAATAACAAATAATGATAATTAAATATAAGTATATCTTAGATATAAGGAATACAACACAGTGGTGTTTCATGTCGGGAAGTTTCTTTTCAGGAGTAAAAATATAATGACAAACACAGAAACTTAATGTCACTACGAAAACCCTTACATCTTGAACTAAGCATATTTACCACTTTTGAATTTAAATAATATTTAACTATAGGTTTAATGTATTTCAGAGCTGTTAAGATAGCTCAATCGAATTTTAAGCATTTCATTACCCTGTTTATCATTTTAAAATACCATTTTGAGCCCTCATAAAAAAAATCTTTTACAGGTGGTAAGAAGGTACCTGAGAACTATAAAGGGTTAACAAATCCGATTGGGCGAAGAACGCGAGTGAATCTCAGCGAAGGGAAATTGATATTCCTTCTTCAGTTGCGAGTTGACGAAAACCAGTTATTCGATTAACGGTTAAGGAATGGAAAAAAGAGAAGAACGTTTTAGCAAAGCATTCTCATAATTCAGATCAAGGCTAACTAGTCCACAATTTACGTTGTTAATATTTGCTACGATGTTTAACAACTATGTTATAGAAAAAAGATTCAAGGTGAAGAAAAACCAAAAATATATCTTTGAAAACCTCGATAAGAGTGTTTTTAAAATGCGACTAAATAAATCTTAAATATACAATAAAGGGGGAACTATAACAGTGCATTATGTAGAAAATCGTTTTTCCGGTTGGAAGTGTTTCAAACTTTAACTTCGTTAGATAGAGGTTCGATAGTCTAAGACGTAACGAAAGCGTGAAATATTCCTAGACTATCGAATCTTTTTGGAAATTTGGGATAAGAATTCGGATTAGTCAATTTAAATATTAAGTAATGACATTTACTAAACCTTTAGCGGAAATGTTAGGTTTTATTGAGATTTTGTTTAAAAGCGGGAACTACGAATCATAGTATTCGCTTGCTTTAAGCAAAGAAATAACAGAAACATTTATTTATAACGATCTAGTGCAATCGCATCATGTTGGAGATTCATACGCTTTGTTTCTGCGAATCATTCCTTGCATGTCTCCTGTGCGAAAAATGTATATAGAAACAGTGCTTATTGAATTGAAAATGAACCTTGCTACAGATATAATATTGAGTGGGGAGGCGAATGTTATACTTTCGTTCCGACGCAAATCTATAAATTAGCAGATTTTTTTTCCAATAGGTTTTCGCAAGACTGGAGAAAATGCAGTTGGACAGCAGAAGCTGTAAGATTTTACCGTCTCCAAGAAAGCAAATGTTTATTTCACTGGAGTTCCCTATCAACGCTGTTTCAAGTTTTTTTTTGTGTGTGTGTGTGTGATTTGAGGCGTTTCGTTACTCCTCTCGCAATGAGACCCGGAAAATATCTTGGCAATCAGTTATTAAGAACGGGTAAGAATGTTCTGACTGATGTGTAAGAGGGACCACGTTCAGAGATTCTGTTAAACGTCGTTTTAAGAGAAATCGCAGGACGAAAATGTATCTGTCTACATTCAAAAGGCAGATTTTGGTCAAAATTCACAATTTTATTGTTTTATTTTAAAACCAATTTATTTGGTGGTGTTTCTGTGTTTATTTTAATTCTACAATTAATAGACACCGATATATGTGATTTTTTTTATAAACCACTGTAGCTGAAAATGAAACCAGAAGTACCAAGCGGAAGTTGAATGTTTTCCAACATTTTATCAAATACATGTTTCTCTCAATTATGATTTGTTGTAGATAATATTCTATCAGCAAATCACAAATATTAGAATACATTTTGAATAGTTTTCATGCCGGCAGGTTGAAGCATTTTTAGTACAAGATAAATAAAAACTTTAAATGAATTTTTTGAAAAACTTGGATTTTAAAAATGTTTATACATAAAACATATCTTAAAAAATTATTGACATATTTCGAAAATTTTTTCACAGAAGGTAGACAGAGATGATATTTTTCAAAAACTTCAACACGGAAGGGGTATAAAAAGAAAACGCTCACCGAGTAAAACACATTCGGGGAAGAAAAAGCGACACAGGAAAAAATGAAACGAAGCTGAAGACATCTTCTCATGATGGCTGTTTGTATGAAAACTGAGTAAGATCTGTTCAGCGAAAATACTGTTCAGCTAGCAATCGATGGAAGTACTTTCATAGAAATTCAACCAGTCGCATCACTATTTGACAATTCACCTCTAGAATTTTTAATCAGCTGAAATGGAGATCAGTATCTAAACTTAGCACATAGTATCTTACATTTAAAAATTAAAATTGTTAAAAAGAATAACACAAATCATCAGAATACGGATCACATATAGTTTGACAACGGATTCTATAACCCTCCACGCTTTTGCGCCTGCGTTTGGATGGATTTAATTCGTCAAAATAGAGGTGAGAGGAAAGATAAAAAGAGATGTTTACATTTAACAATAAAATAAACCCAGAATAAATAAAAATAAAATAATAAGGTCAGAAACGATACGATACTCACATGCGAGTGAAAAAAAATTGAACGAAAAAGTATCTAATTGGGCGGAAATCAAGATCAAAGAATGATGAAGAACACCGGAAATGCGCTCATCCTTCCGTGACTCACCCCTTAGTGAGATAGAATGGTCGAAAAGTGGTCGTCTCAGGATACTGAAACGAACAGTAACTCCCATAAATTTTATCTTAAACATTTTCTTTTCAGAATTAAGCGTCTTTTTTAAATGATCACCAAGTCATGAATCAGGTCAACTAGGCATATCGGGCTTATATGGATGGTTTGTTATTGTCATCAAAAACTGCTCAAGAGACTATGCCAATTTCTGCATTATTTAACAAGGACACGGCAAGCCACTTCGATACGATGAGAGTAAATTCGACTAATTTATTTATAGAGTGACAGAAATTATCAGCAGAATCGAAAGTACTAGATCAAATTGGTCCTCTCCACATGGATATAGGAGCCGCGGTGGCCTGGTGGTATGATCTCAGATTCAAAACCGGAGGGTTTCGGTTTCGAGAGCCAATTCTACCGAAGAACCGTCGTGTAAGCGGGTCTAATTCACATTAAATCCATCGGGCGAAACGTCCTCCCGCTAGTGTAGTGTGGTATGGTGTCGAGAGGGTGGCGCCAGCGCAGGTGTTGTACTCGTTATCCGATCGCTGTTCAAAATTACGAATTACGCCCTAAAATAGCCCTAGTATTGCTTTAAAATGGGATGTTAATATAACTAAACTAAACCACATGGATATAGCTAATCAGGCATGTTTACTACCGAACAGCATGGATGTGAGAATTCGATTAGCCAGACACAAATTAGAATTTGCTTTGATGTACGAAAATTCACTTTGATGTACGAGTAGATGTACGAAAATTTTCCTTAGCAAAAGGGCTGCAATGTTTGATTCCGAACGCTTTATAATGTTTCGATCCTGACTAATCAAATAAGAGAGTAGCGTAAAAAACAGTTCTTTTATTTGCAGCCTTATATATATATATATATATACAAAAACTTTTTCTCATCTAGGTTAATATTATTTACAAAATTCCCGCAACAATTGAAAGTTGATCATGAAATAGTTCCTCGATCAATTCGGAAAATAAACACCAAAAAAATCGCTAACAGGTTGTTAGTTCAAACATCTACTCCAGGGGTAGCTCCAGAAATCCACCGATATTTATCGGATGGATCTTAACACAGAAGCCCGAATTACACAGAGCTTCTCACAAAATCAGGAACACCTTTGAACACTGACGACTCTCCGACTCCTCCTTAAAATGGTTGTCACTGCTCTCCTTTTCTTCAAAAAAAAAAAAAAATGACGCATTTTATTTCGCCAAATATCTACCTCTGATTTTTCTCATTGGTAACTTCAGTTCATTATTACCCAATAGCTGCTCAGCAGTGCTTCCTCAATGGTCTCTAGTCGATCGTGGGAATGTCTGTTAATGATACATTTTTGTAGCTGACCCTTCCCGAACACATTTTAATTATACCCAATTCAACGCTAACACCGGCTAAAGTTCACCTGACATGAACACTTAATGATAGCTGTTGCTGGTGATTGATCGTTCCTTGAAGATGGGAAGAGTTTTAACATCTGGATGGTTTAACGTTCTTATCCCTTGAAGATATGATGGATCTCTTTGAAACGATGAAACGCACATTTATTGTCCTTTACCTGGATACAAATGAGCAGACACAATGATTCTACTGGCGAAGAGGATCCCCCATAATGCAGTTTGGAGGCACTTAACAATGTGTGGAGTAACAGGTGATGTTACATCTGGCCGGAATGCCAATCATCAGGTAAGGGAAACGGGGAACGTTACAACGTTTATCAGTCCACTTCCATCATTAATCATTTTAAGATTCATGTCGAATGATGCTTTAAATGGAAGTCTAACTGAAAATCCTTTAAAATTTCCCCCTTACATTTCCCCCTTTCCCCCTTAATGAATTATTTAAGCATTTCGGATAGAAACAGAATACTCCGCAAAACCTTACAGTCAAGATTTTTCTTCCGACTCTTGCACTCGCAGCTACTTGAGCCTTTCCACTGATTTAAATAGTTATCATAATTTTCAAAGCATCAACATAAACTCTATAAAATGGTTATGCCTCACACGCAATCGATTTAAGGCTTGATTTCACGTCTAACGAGTCTCATACCGAGTCTTATTAAAAACGGAAATATATCGATTGAAATCAAATTCGGCACGGCGCTCACAGAGACAGTGAGTTTGATAGTTTTTTCAGAATTTCGAAACACTATAGAAATTGATCGATCACGCAGCGTATGTATTGACTATTAAAGATGAATACGATAACGATGATAAAACGAAAAATCAGAGGTGTTTATGCATGCGATTCGCTACCACTAGTAAAAGGCGATTTTGATTCGTTTGATATTAACTTAGACGATAGAGCTCGACCAGGAAGTCATTGGGTTTGCGTATATTTCCGAGATGGAACAGTTTATTATTTCTATAGATATGGTCTTCCACTTATTAAAAAAGATATTGTTGAATTCTTAAAACAAAACGCTAGCACTATACTTTTTAACAGATTTTGATACGTTTACTTGCGGACATTACTGTTTATATTTTCTGTATAAATTTGCCAGACAGCTATCGCTGCATCCCCTAAGCCTTCAAGATAAACAGAGAAATGAAATTATTGTGAAACGTTTCTTTCAACGTCGTTCAACAAAAACTGAAGCTACATCCGTGTTGTCATTTATCTCATTATTCTCAAGAATGCAAGGCCATGAGCTTCATGTTGCCACTTGAATAAGAAATGTTTCCAAAAAAATCTATTGAAAGTCTTGCTAGATATTCAATGATGTCAAAACATACTCAAAAAAATTAGAATGTTGCGCTGTAAAAGAAACTTCAAACGATAGTTGTTTTAGTGTGCTATTAGACACAAAAGTACATATTACTATCAATAGCATAGATTTCGATTGGGTTGAGTTTGAAAAAACACTCCTCTCACAGAGGATATTATGAGATCGTTGCAAGATCTTTTGGATTTTTCTGTTATATCTCAATATCAAACCCTTTCTGAAGAGTTTATGGAAGAGTTCAGAGACAGACTTGACTTTGACAAGGTATGTAGATATCAAAAAACGCTTTTTGAAGAGTTTATGGAAGAATTCAGAGATATTTGACACAGAGACAGACTTGACTTTCACAAGCTATGCAGATACCAGAAATTATCAGAATCTAATACCAGACGATGTTTGGAAAGATGAGACCCAATTAATCTAGCACAGATTTCAGAATTTCATTCTCTGTCTCCAAGCTTTATGCTCGAATTTCTCAATACCAAGTTTTGAGCGAGGGATTTCTCCTTGCTCATAATCGACTTTTGGATATAAGTTTAGTATCTAGAAACCAAGATCTCAGAGAAAATACTATTCGATTCCTGAGTGATATATTGCATTGGGATAGTGATATCACTGACTCTTCAACCCATCCGAAGGCACACGAATAATGAGACTGAATGGCCGAACCGCCGCTACAGCAACACTGGTGGGAACTGTAGTTGAGTCCTAAAGCCACGTTCCGACGACCTGGGCCGTATAGACATGGCCATAAATCTGCCAACTGACCCATTGTTGGACCATCCCCACCATGAGCATCAGTCCGGAGCTTCCCGCAAATTGTCCATAAAATGAACAGATATCAAAGAACTCCAAGTGAGGAGAAAGAGGGGAAAATGTGCCTGTCTCCAGATACGCACAGGTTGTCGCAACGGGGTTTAAGGGCCATCACCGGTCACGGTACAACCCTTCCCTAAGAAAGTACGCCCCGTCATCGATGGGAGGAGTCAGACACCCCACCTTTTCGTGTACCCTCCAGGGTGGCGAGAACCGAGCACCATGCCGGAACCAACCTCATCCACATTTCGAGGTGCCCCCTGGGAGGTATTGAATTGGGATATGTTTGAAATACAAATCCATTTCCGGCTCACTGCTTTCCCTGCACATTGAAAAAATTACGCAATGCGGTTCTTTGCATTGGACACAATTACAAAAAGGAGTTATTAATCATGTATTTCAGAAAATGGCTCTGATTTATCTGAAGAAAATATGTTCCAAAGTTTGAAAAAAGAATTTTTAGTTTAGTTTAGTGTTATTAAAGTCCCTTTTAAAGTAAAACTAGGGCTATTTTTGAACCGCGATCAGATGACGAGGACGACACCTGAGATGACACGCCCCTCTCTACACCACATCAGTGGGAGGACGTTTGGACCAACGTATTTAACGTGCACCAGCCCCGCTTACACGATGGTTCTTCTGTGAAAACAGGTCTCGAACCTGAAACTCTCCGGATCCGAAACCAAGACCTTACCACCATGCCAGTTTGAAAAAAAAAATCTGGGAAGGAAATGGAGGGTGGGAGGATATTTCACATCCTCCTCCCGAAGTACATGTCGCAACATGATTAAAGATATATATATATATATATATAGCTACAACCATGGAGAAACACTGATATGTAACTTGCGACGCTTGCTCTATGCAGGAATATTTGTATATTCTGCCTGCTTTATTCAATTAGTTTATTGATGATGTGCAGCATGTTGTCTTACATTAGTCTCTAGCACTAGAACATCCGTTGGTGTCGATTGGACACCGGAGCATGTTCAGTTTTTTTCTCCTTTCCGCATTTTAGCAGGGAATTTGAAAAATTTTCGTGCTTTTAATCATTTTCCATGGTGATTACACAGAAAACGTTTTGTGGTCTTAGGTTAATTAAGAGAGATTTTACAACTAAATATACCTAGAACGTCCGCTGGTATCGTTTCGACAAAAAGGCAATTTTTCATTATAAATAGCTGCCGTTCAATAAACAATAATTCACTAAGTAAAATAAACTTCCCACATTTGTTTGGCCTTGAATGCAGTGTCATTGGGTTCACAGCGGAAATGAATCAATTATTCTAAAATTATTGTGTCTAAGTGTTTCATTGCACAGCATTTGCTTATCTGCTCATAAAAAATAAAAAATCATTCGATTTTCGAACCCTGTGCAGAGCAGACACCTTAAATGATGACTCGTTGAAAAGGTCTAGGCCATGATGAAATTGCTAATTTGTTGCGAAAGTTATCTGAGAATGAATCGGATAGTGGTGAGTTGTCTTGTTCTAACTTAGATTCCGATGAAGTCATAAGATTGCGTAAAAGTGACTGCGAAAAATCTGAAGAAGTAATTTGTTTTGTCACAATTTTTTATGATATAAAGGGTCATAATATATCATAATTACATGAAATAATATTAAAAAGTCTTGAAATTAAACCCTTCTGAACAGTAGTCCTGCAATTATTTAGTTATTATAATTATTTTATATATTTTACATCGTGGTGTCGAGACGACACCGGCGGACGTTTAAGGGTAACTGAAATCCCGGACATTCTAGTGTTAGATCATTTGAAGAAGGCTGAATATTTCAAAGTATTGTATAATTCTCAGATTGTTCCTCTCTCAACATCAGAGGGGTGGTGGCAAGGTCTCGGCTTCGGAACAGTCGGGTTCAAGTTCGAGACCTTTTTCCACCGAATAACCATCGTGATAGCTGGTCTGGTGCACGTTAAATCCGTCGGGACCAAACGTTCTCCCGCTGGTGTGGTGTGGAAGTTTGGTGATAGCTCAGGTGTCGTAATCGTCATCTGACCTCGGTTTAAAATTAAGAGGTCCATCCCAAAGTAGTCCTAGTGTTGCTTTAAAAACGGAACGTTAATGTAACTGAACTAAACTAAACTCTCAACATGAGAACAGATTTTTGTTTCAAATTGCATTTAATAAAAAAAGCTTTTAATAACATGTGTTTTTTTTTTCATCTATACTTTTATAAAGCTCAATGTGTGTGTGTGTTGGCGCTTTACAGACCAGACCGTTTGACCTACAGCTACCAAATTTGGCACTTGTATACCTTGGAGGTCGGGAATGTGCACCTGGGGTCCCTTTTTTGAAATTTTAATTATTAATTGAAAACTAACTTTCCCACCAAAAAAAAATCTTCATTTTCCCACCGCCAAATGAGTAGGACTTCAGCATTTTTTCCCACGCTAATGAGGCTTAGGCTTAACATTTTTCGGCCGATTATTTCAAACGATTCTGTTTATTTTCTTAATGTCTGATGCATTTAAAATCAAAAGTTGTTAATTAATCGATCTTTCAGATTCATTCTGAAGTACTTTTGAATTAAAATAAAACATAATAAAGGAAATTAAAAATTTCTAATCTGCATAGCGTTACCCCAACTGGCGTAGAAAAATTCACACATTTGCGTTACCGTAACTGGCGTTGAAATTTCACGCATGTGCATTGTGTTCTGATTGTTTACATCTATTTTCAACGGAAGCGAACTAGATTTAAATTATTTTATAGGTTAGTTGTATGCTTTTGTAATTAAATTGTATTTATGTTAGTTTAAGTTCATCATTTTTAAGTAATTTATTATACCTGATTTCGACCAATTATTTTAAATGATTCTGTTTATATTCTTAGTGTTAGATGCATTTAAAATTAAACATTGTTAATTAATAGACCTGCTCATGATGAATCTGAAAAACTTTTGTTGACAAATTCTTGAGATATTACATGAATTAGGAAAAATATTCTTTAATATCCATAAGGTTTAAATGCTCAGTGACTCGGTTTTCAGTAATCATATTAAAAAAAATGGTTTGTTTCAGTAAAAAATATTATTAGATTAGTTGCAGATTAATCATTTCCACTTTAATTTAAAGCATAAATTCTACGGGAGCTAACAGAAAATTAGAGAGATACTGATTACTTTATGACTGAAGGCCTTTATAATATTATGAATGAATTGAAATTTGAAGTTTTAAAATATTTTAATGAAGAAACTATTAAAGTAGGAATTACATAAAATATTTAATTATTAAAATTTTAACGAGCATTAAGATTGGCGAACCGGCTGATCGCCAAAGGCGGTTAGTAATGAAATAAAAAGCACTTTGCAAATAAACAGTTTAGATCTCTTCAAATGCGTTATTTCTAAGTTTATATATTTCCCCTAACCACATTTTATTTTGTTGGAAAAATGTAAAATTAATTTTAAGTAAATTATTAAAAGAAGCCCGGTGGCGTAGTACCAATGCGCAGGTCCGAGGTTCGATCCTCGGGCTGGGCAAAGTCGACTTAGCTTTCCATCCCTTCAGTGAATCGATAAACTGAGGACCAAGCATGCTTGGGAACTATACACTGGAGGTTCCACGTTAGGCTGAACATTTAACCGAAGCATATTCCCGACACTCCAGGGCCCTCGCTCAAGAAAGCATATATGGGCACTGTAGGCCTTTATTGGCATGGGCTGTCGTACCACTGAATTAAATTTTTTTTAATATTAAAAATAAAAGACAACTTTCTTTAACACACTCTAAATGATATTGTAAAAAGAGGGAACTTTTTTAAACCGAAAAGATCCAAAGTTTTTAGAATTATAAAGCAGCATAATGAATAACTTGTAAATGGCAATTGGGAAATTGTAATGGCAGTTGAGTAAAAGTTCCAAAATTAATTTAATTAATACTTGATTTTGACTTGAATAAATATGATTGTACGGCCCTCTGTCATTAAATGAAAGTATAAAAACTAAATAACTCTCTCAAACTGCTAAAAATTTTTAAGAGCTGAGGAGCTCCTTGGCAATTGCCAAGGAGTAGCATTGCCTCCTAAAGAGATAATCTCCCTTGATTTGAATTAATTAAATAATCTCTTTGGATTGTTGACATTGCAGTTCCCGTACTGTAGATTCAAATCTCTTGGGAATTTCATTATATTTATTAGAAAGGGCTTTAAGGGTACGTTTCGATGTGCCTATTGATTTGGACGTTCTTAAGTATTTTTTTTTTTTTTTTTTTTGTGAAAACAATGTGCATGTTACAGACATTTTGTCTGGAAAAAGCCTGGTTATCTCCCAATGAGCAGAAATCCCGTCGAGATCAATATAAGATTTCTAGAGCAAATAAATTTAGAACATTAGTTTCTTTATTAAAAGAAATCAAATCAGATTTATGTTATAGCATTGCAAGAGAAACTCCTGCTGTAAAATTAAAGAAGTTTTTAAAGAGATGTTTTATTACCTCAAAATTATATGAGTGAACATTCACTTTTATTTTTGTAATTTAGTTTCAACCATAATACTTTGATAACATCTTCAGTATATTTTCATTAAAGAAATTTGTAATATATATATATGTGTGTGTGTGTGTGTAATATATATATATATATATATATATATATATATATATATATATATATATATATATATATATATATATAAGTAACCAATCAAAAGCAAGAAATAGTTTGAAAACTAAACTAAAAAGACAACGAAAGCAAAACAATTTCAAAAACGCAACAAAAAATATAATCTATTCAAACAAAACCAAAAATGGAACAGGTAAAAACTTCATAGTATTTAGAGAGCGCAAATGCAGCTACTTCTAGAACACAGATGAACTGATACAAAAGTATAAAAATAAAGTAAAATGGAAAAACAAAAAAACCAAATAAAAATATTAAAAAAGATTAAAAAAGGAAGAATCCGGCCTGAAGACTTTTTCAAGGGTCACCCTCAGGCAGGGATTCAAAAAAGGGATTTTTTCTGTAAAGGAAATTCAGACAAACGTCT
>JAPMOR010005589.1:38575-69127 GCA_026543865.1 Argiope aurantia
CCCCTTTGTGTATTTCACCCTTTAACGTCGTAATTCAGTAGAGACTCGCGTTGAATGTTATTCTATTTACACAATTTTCTAAAAAATCTGTCTTCTATTGCTTAACGGTTCAAATATACAATTTTGGAAATAAAAACACATTATAGCGGTGTTAGTAAAAAATGATACTATCTATGGCTTGCTTCTTCATTAAGAGTGTAAAAATCAAGCTGAGTCTATAATATACTCTCATACAACTTACATTGTAGATAAAATTAGTTTACATAAATTTACTATATATAAGTCAAATAATTTCCAAATTTGGTTTTTACAGAGTATTAAGAAAATTGAAATAAATCTGATGAATTAAATACAAAATTGCAAGCCAATCGAACCAAATCAACTAATAATATAATTTAGTTGAATTTAACGATAGAAAACGTATACCATGAAAGAGATTCCTATCCTCCAAATATCCGATTTTATCTATATCAATAAATGATAAATATAAAAAAGTTTTATTTAATCATTAACTTAAAAAGATAGAAAGTTATATAACTTTCTGGTCACCTAAATGTTTCCTTAGTTCAATCTTTCTGAGTCAACCATCAATTACTGTCAGGGAACTCAGGTTCTTATATAGAACATCTGCCGATAGAAATCGCCTCAGATTGATACCTTCAAAAGAAAGGGCGAATTCGAAAAACGCATTTAATGGTAATTGGGGCTATTCACAGATAGTCTAAAGTCACTGCTTAGTCAGTGGTATGAGTGATTTCATGACTTCAGTGACTTCGCACTGAACAATACCAATATACCATGAAGATAACTTCTAATTGCGTGTGACTTGACTTCTATTTGTATTTATTTCTTTGGATCTATGTATTACTAGAATATAGAACTAAAGTGAAAATTTTAAAAAAATTTCACTTTTTTTATTTTAATTTTTTCAGAAAATTCTTTATTTCAATAAATAAATTAAAACATGGTTTCGAAAAAAAAAATCAAAAATTAAACATTGCCTAAAATAGATAAATTAAGTCAATCACACGTTATTTAAATTAATAAATTAAATATTAATTATAATTAATAAATTTAATTATTAATATTGATCAATAATTTTTAATTAAAAGTGTGATAAAAATAAAAGTTATTTGGAACAAATATTTAAAAATAACAATAGCAAAAATATTTGTTATTAAAAAGATCGTGGATTATGCATCTCTATTTTTTTCAGGAGTAATATTCATATCCCAAAATGTTATTAAAATTGCAAAATAATGATACATTTACATACTGTCACGTTCATTAAACTTTAAAAAATAATCAAATAATAAATTACCATCTAAAATATCAATTTTTCCAATTTTCTTCATTAGAATTGTTATTTTATTTTTATAAGTTCATTATGATCAGTGTCTAAGTATATTTTGTTTAAAAATTGTTTCTTTATTTGTCTAAAAACTCTTGAAAAATTTCGGCATAAATTATTTTTCATGCCGTTAACAATTAATTTACAGCTTAAGCAGAAGATGGGAGGTGGCATACATGCATCCTTAGATCCCCTCTTTTTCTCGCATTGGCCTTCGCACTATTTTTAAGTAAGTTTATTATTATTGCAAAATTCTAATCTGCAACCACAGAGAAGGAGATTCTCTGTGTCTGCAACCGTATCTAGTTGATCACTTAGTTAGTTCTGGATGCACTACGCACACTCTCTTCTTACCGCTGCATATTAAGTTCTTGCACGTGCGATTCATTTGTTTGGAATAATTATCACAATGAATTTAATCCGCGATCAAATAGATTATTCGAAATGCAGATTTTAATCATTGAATCGAAGATTTTTGCTTTTTATGATTTTAATTTGTCTGTCATCATTTACAATCAAGGTTTGTATAAAAGTTGAGATTATTTTAAAATTTTCAAAAATAGCATATTCAATTGATTTCCCTATTTTGTATAATTTTTTTCATGAATTTTTCTACTTCTACCTTTAGAAGTATACTTATTGTAAATGATGATTTTTGATTGAAGTAAATTATATTTATATTTTAATAATGATTGTAACCATTTGATTGCGTGATAATTGAAGCAAAAATGCATATTAATTGCGTTTGAATAACGTTTTTGGGAATGATAAACTTGATTTATTACGCATTTATTTTATTGTTAACAATTATTGTCATAATTAAAATTGAAACCATCATATTGTACATCTTTTTTGCAAACCAATTGATATTGACAGTATGTGAATAAACTTTTCCATAATAGTTTTACTATTAAAATATGCATTTTAGTGTTAGTAATAATGGTTATGTGTTCATGTAAATACAGTTACTAGCCACCTTTAGCAATCAGTTGCTTGCCTGAAATCTTTATTTTTAAAAATATATATAAAACTTAAGCCTCAGTCACTTTACTAATTTTGTAAATTTTTAACTCTTATGTAAATTGATGACACAGAGAGAATCTCATAAACAGTTTATTACTTTCAATCATCCATTTTTAAGATGATTCTCAAATATATTATATCACTGCTCTTTCTCTGTAAGAAAACAAATCTCTGCAATATCCTTAGTCACAAGTATTAAATAAAAAGACTAATGTGCATGTTTATCATTTTTTATTGCATACTAAAACCATAGGTAGTCATTAAGTCCCTGCATTCATATTCAAGATATATTGCCAACTAAAATTTAGAGAAAGCCCTAAACCTGAGCAATTGGATCAATTTTGTTATTTGATTTTGCCATTTTGCAAGTTATAAAGTTTGTTATAATGTGAAAAATAAACAAACATACTTCTCAATTTCTTAATTTACATCTTCTTTGAAAATTTATTTTCCATTAAGAAAGAATGATTGTTTAGTATTAGAATCTATTGCAATATTTTCTTTTTTTGGCATTAAATTATGCTCCACAAACCAAATAAACTTAATTAAATTTTTTAAATAAAAATATTTACATTAAATTCAATGCTATTACTTGTTTGCATCATGATTATTGGTTCACTGATTCTAATATATATATATATATATATATATATATATATATATATATATATATATATATAATATTTCTTTTGAGAAAACCTGTTTTTATTAATTGCGCTTTTATAAATATAAAAAAAATATTTATATTCTGAATTATTTTATAAACTAAATTATGATTTTTTAAATCAATTTAAAATTGTAATAGAATTTTCATTATTCATCTCTACATTTGAAATTTTTTCTAGTATGATATTTTATTTGTTACTTCTCAGTTTTACTGTACCATTGTTTCTTTCTTTTTTTTTTCTGCACTTTAAATCAAAAAAAATTTTCAAATCCAAGAATTTTAGTAATACCATAAATAACTCTTCTGATAAGATAAACAGAGTTGATATTATTTGCCAATTCTCTATTCATTTTTGCAAAATAAATCCTGGTTAATCCTTTGATTCTTAAAACTTTTGGATTATATTGTTAACATCAATGTACACATATCAAGTTAATGGTCACAATATTTATTTATTTATTAACTAAAAAACAATTATTTAAGATTTTATTTATTTAGAAATATTTATATATTTTTTCTGTGACACCTTTTCATTAATATAGCAACAATGATTTTCACCAAATGTTTCTTTTATGCTGTTTTAACAGCTAACATGTTTGAACGGACATGTTTGAAACATAACACTCTACTCCATGAAGTTTTGTCTTTTTCATTAGCTAAACAGAAGTTATCAACAAATATATATTGTGCTGTTAAAGTTACTGTTGAGTTAATGCAACAGCCAAAAATGTTAGTCAAGCACTGCAATCTTACTCTGCATAGCTGATAAGAAATATTGTGCCATGAAGTTATGGTACTTAGGATTACTAATAGCAACATTTCTGGTGTTCTTTTAAACTAGGGGATAAATATAACTGTTTTATATATGATTACTTGACTTTTGTGCCCTTTAAGTTTCCTTTAATTGAGGATTAAAAAAAAAAAGGTTCAAAGTAAAAAAAAAATTACTTATATAACTAAAAAGTTTTTTTAAAAAAACCTTTTAGGTAATTTATTTGAATGAAGGAAAAATATGGATGATACAGCTACAAAAGGCAGTCTTCCAGATGGGTGGATAGTGAAAGTGTCTAAGAATTTTCCAGATCGAGTGTATTATTTTAATATTTATACTGGATCTTCTACTTGGGAATGTCCAAAATTGGATCCTCCTGGAAGTAATAAAATCAAGGTAACTATATTTTCCCTTTATGCTAGTTATTATGTATAAATAGATGCAGTTAATTTTTTAAAAATAATTAAAAGTACTTTAAGTGCACCATTCAGTTGATTGCACAAAACAGTGATTAAAATTGTTTATTTATTTTAAAATAAAATTTAATTAACTATTTATGTTAAACCATTCAATATAGCATAATTTTTATTAGATATTTTATCTTATAATAAGTTTTTCTAATAATTTTTTTTATTCTTATAATACCCAACAGTATGAATAACTTTATTTTACTTCATAATTATAAACATTATTTTCACCATAGATTAATTTATAATAACAAATAAACATTAAGTAAAATTTTAAATAATCCTACACAAATAACCGTTCGTATGTAATTCTCTCCCCCCCGCCCCCCACTTTTTTTTTTTTTTTTTTTTTTTTTACAGAATGAAAAATATTAAAATGCAATTATTTTTAGTAGTTGCTTTGAAGTGCTGCTGAATTAGGGATAGACATTGTTATGCAAATTGTGTACCACTGTGTCACATCTTTGGCAACTGCATATATTGCTTGTTCTGTGGTTCTTGTTAATCTTTTTAATCACCAGCATGTGTAAAGTTTCTGCTTTATATACCTTTCATTACAAATAAATAGTAGACGCTCAATGCATAGTCCATTCAATTTCCAAAATCATCCGAGAACTAGGATTTTTAAAATCAACAGGTCAAGAGTATTTATGCTAAAAGTTCATGGACGGTAAAGAGAGAAAAAAAAAATCTATCAATTTAGCAAATTGCAAAGGACAATTAGTCTGAGAACAAGTATGGTGTGAGCAAAGCAAAGCAAAATGTTAGTTCAAATTACAACCTAACTAAATCAGGGTGATGGTTGTATAACCAGTAAACAGACCATACAACACTTGCTTCACTGTATGGTCTTCAGGAGCCTTGGACCTATGAGAGTGTCATTGCTCATTGCACACCTTCTGGCTGCATATCTAGCCTGGCAGGAGAACAAAGATAATTGACTTTGAAGGACTGGAAATGAGTCTTGATTTTGATTACTTAATGCTAATGGCCGTCAGCCTCAGGTTTAACGTGATTTTAGGCTTGTGAAGCCATTGATCCTGCATGCCAGGTTGGAAGTGTAGAAAGCTATGATTGCTCAATCATGGTCGTCTAAAATGTTTTCTCTCCGCAATGTTTGGGATCTTTAATACTTTGTACCAACCTCCCTCATTGTGATTCAGTACATATAATTGTTGGACAGTTACCTCCATCCATTTATGTTGTAATGACATTCCCAGGAAATGGAGTATTCCAGCAAGACAACTGCACCTTTCACAGATCCTGGTTGAGCATTCCTCTAATTTCTCTTTGATGGATTGGCCAAGTAGAAGTATAGACTTAAATTCTATTGAGTGCATCTTTGGGATATTTTGGGCTAAGGTGTAAAAGTGCATCACTCAGCACCTTCAACCTTTACTGAATTAGGGGCAGCGTTTGCCAGTATTTGGCTATCCATTCCTGTGGTGTGTTTCTGCACACCTGTTGTTTCTATGCCTTGTCATGTAGCAACTATTATTAAGGCCAGAGGAGGCCCAACTTATTGTTAACTTGCTATTCCTAATTCAGTGGCATTTCAAACCGTTTGCAATAATCTTTCCTGTTTTCCCCCCCCTTCCTTTTTAGAAAATTTTGATTAACGTTAGAAATGAAATTTTTTTAAAAAAACGAATCTAGTAGTTTTAATATTTTTGCTGTTTGATTTTGGATTCTAATTAAATAATCATGAACTGAATTCATATCCTTAAATTTTTTTCTCTACAGTATCATATTGGTATATAATTAATTTTTTTCTAATTTTCATTGCTTTCAAAAAAGATTGTGGAGTGATTTATTCATTTTTGTCATCATTATCACAACCTGTACAGCTAGATTTCAGCATATGTTTATTCCATGTCAAAATTTCTTTCCAACCCATCCTTGGGTTTGCTGCTCTGTAAAGAATAGAGGAATTCTGTCTCTATTACAAGAGCTTGCCAATTGCATGGCTGTATTAATGTAGAATAGAAATGATTTCTAGATGAATTCAACAAAAAAGATTGTTGCCTGTCAAATATCTGTTATATCTGAAAGTTTTTTTTTTAAATGAAAAGGCACAGGAATAATTTTAGACTAAAAGCAAAACACTGTACTGATGAGAATGGCATACTAAAGAAATTTTCCTCTTTATTATATAAACATGTACTTAACAGTAACACTTTTATACTTAACAGTATAAAGCACTTTAAACTTTTAAAACACTTTTTATACTTAGCAGTATAAAAATAGTTATATTAACATAGCAACATCCAAAATATATTCATAGTTTCTGTATTGCTCTTATGCCGTGCATTTGGTGTAAATTTTCTACCATAATTTCTCGATTCCTATTGTGCCATTTCCATCCAAATTGCGTCGGCGTCCTGGCATGGGGATAGCTTGTTTTCCCTGTGATCTGGGCATCCCGGTTATGGCATGGTTGTTCTTCTGTATTCTATCTGTGAGGTATGCGAATGTGCCCCCCTGTTAAAAGTGGTTGTGCAAGCGAATATGATGCATGAAGTAGCTAAGTTGTACTCTTGGCCCTAGTTGGCGCTACTAAAAAAACAAGAAGCGCTCACTCAGCTTAAGTCACCGCTAGATAACTTGTAAAGTCACACAACACCATCCAAATTGCATTTCACACTATATTTGTCAGACATGATACATTTTTGTAGAAATGTGAATTTTAGCATTGCTAGAATTGAAAATTATTGAATTCTTGTATTAAATAATTTTTAATGTAATAATTTTACAATATTTTTATTATCTCAAGTACTTTTTGTATGAGTATATTAATTTTATTGCTTAATTATTTATACTTATTTTACTTGGCAAAATTTATTATTTTATGAAACTTGGCTCTTAATTTTTTTAATTTTTTTATTCCAAGTTTGTGTTATGTCTGATTTATGCCAAAACATTGTTTCTTATTTAACAGAAAATTACTTAAAAAAAAAAATTATATTTTGTAAAGAAGTTACTATTTCTGTTGAATACAAATCCATAAATGAACAAATGTTTTATTATTTTTGAAAGAAATTTTGTTCTGTTTTTTAAGTTTTTAAGAAGTGACATGAGTATTATTTTTTTATAATAATAATAATTTTTTTGTATCTTTTCAGAAAATAAAGAGCTTAAATATTTTGAATAAACAAGCTGCAAGTGGACACACTGTTGCTCATACTGAAGCTAAATCTCCAGATCTTTCATCAAAAATTAAAGCATTTTTATTAGATGCTAAGAGAGAAAGCCAGAAAAGATTAGCAGAAAACGATACACCCTCTGGTCCTTCATTGCAGTCTAAATTTCCCACTCCACCAACTGCAATTGTGGCACCTGTTATTTTAGATAAAAAAGTAACTTCAGTGACAAAGAAAAAAAAGAAAAGGTCTAAAAAAAAGTCGAATCTTGCTGCATCTGATGTGGCTGTAAGTCCAACAACAGGTAGCCTGGCAGGAACTATTTTACAAAGAAAAGATTCTAATGATACTACAAAAAAAGTGTCTTTTACTGTCAAGTCACAAAATAAGATTCCTATTAGTAAGTCAGAAAGTGCAATTCTATCAAAATCAAAAAAGTTTACTCCTGTATTTAAGAAAAAAGAGTCTCTTGTTATTTCAGTACCTACTGTTACAAAACCAGGTAGCCCCATTAGTCGAGGAATGCGTTGTGTGACTCTTGATAAAAACAAGCCTTTATTGTCTTCAACAAACAAAAAAGGCGATACAAAAAGAAAAGAGACTGTAAGCTTACATCATAAATTTCCTTCTACAAGATCAGAAAAAGAAAAACTTAATGTACTGGATGGCTGTAAAGTTGACAAACAGTATAAATTGCCAAATCAGAAGCAGCTTAATGAAAATATTAAAAGGAAATCTGCTGTGCTGAATACAAATTCAGGTATAAATTTTATTTATTTATCTTATATAAAATTACTTTATGTGTAAAAAAAAAAAAAAAAAAAAAAAAAAACCCTCGAAGATTAATTTTTATTCCTTTACTTGCTTGAATATTATTCTTGTGCAATTGAGGTTCAGTTTATTCTAAAATGTATTTCGATATTCTAAATGCTTTTGGGAGATCGATTATTTATATCAAAAATTCAATTTCTCAAGCTTTAAATATAAATTTTGTATTATTCTGAAAGCTGGACCAAGGAAAAAAAGAAACTGTCAAATTTTACTAAGACGCATTAATGGAATAGTGCTAACATTGAAATTAGGCTATGATTAGAATCCCTTGAATAGAATGTTATCATAAATTTAATCATTTCTATTTTTTTAATGCATTAATTTATTTGATTCTGAATATCTCTTTGATTTAACATGGTTTTCTTTCTATGCTTACAGTCTTTAAGTATAGAAAGAAAACTGTAAAAGCATTCTCAGAACATTTATTTGAAATAAACAATATAAAGGCAGATAATCCTATTTCTTAATTTTTTTTATCTCTCTTAAAAGAGGCACACTTTTTGGAGTAGAAATTGTTTCTTCACCTCCTTATAATTTCCTTGTGCTGCATTTGGAAATAATGTGTAGTTTTTAAGATGAGTGATATTTTTGATTTTCCAGCTGTTCCTCTTTAAATTCTGGAGTTGTTAACCCCCCTTCTCACTGTCCATCAACAATTGGACACAATTTTTCTTCTAATTTTCTCAGTTTTCTTACCTACGAAAAACAGCAACTCATTGTTAAGATGAAAACAGGCAGGCAATCAAATTTATATTAATCACCTCTCTCCCCTTCTTTGAAGGAGGCATAGTTTTTGATCCTGGAAATTTTGTAATGAAATTATTTCTTCCCATGGAAAAAGACACTTGTTTTGTATGTTCTTCAGTCTTTATATGTTCTGTTGCAATTTTAAACTGATGAACAATGCTGTGTTCTATTCAGCTTGTCTCAATAAATTTCATAGTTGTCGAAAGTAAAATCTCATACCTCTCCCGCCTTCCACACAATAATCTCTCATTTTCTGCTCAGTGCATTAATAATATAATGCTTTAAATCTTACATTTATAAAATCATTCTTAAAATGCTCTTTAAAGAAGAAAAACTACAATAAACATTTGAATATTTTTAGTTTTCCCCCTTCTGAAATGTTGGTTATCTAATGAAAAAAGTAAATGCTCCCAAGAACAGTCTATAAGCCCCCTTCCACACACACTCTGTCATTCCTTGATTCCTACAGGGTTTTTTACTGAAAAATATAGTGTTCTTTCTCAGAAGTTCCAGATTTATTAAAAAACTGTTACTATGCCTCCATACTTTTTATGATGGTTAAGCTAAAAATTTTAAAATAATTAAAAAGAAAAATTAATTTACCTTTTAACTGTGATCCTCAATTGCCACTCATGCATTGGATAATCATATTTTCCAAATAATATGTTTAAATAGTCCTTTGCAGACATTATAATTTGATAGAAAAAGGATAGCATCTCATGTGTATAATGAACTTATATTTGAAACAATATGACAGCATCTTCACAAATTAAACAATGTAGAAAATTTCCCATTTATTGGATAAAAATAGTTTTTTAAATCGTAATTAAATTTGAATGAACTTCTTTTTGTTATCTAGATGAGTGTTTCAAAAACGTTTTGTTTATAGATGTTGAAGAAATTGTAAGAAGACAGTATTTCAAGATATTATTCTATTCAAGAACATTATTCATAATTTACAAAGCCCAAAGAATATGACATAAGTTTTTTCAAGGATTGCAAATCCTTAAAGAATATAGACAATTGTCTTCAAGTTTAAAAATATCTCATTGTATTTTTAGCTAGATATAATAGAAAAAATTAATAATTAAAAAAAATTTTGACGAATTCTGTCATTACAGAAAGAGCTTGAACTCTGCTTATTGATATATTTTGTTTCAAAGAATACTTAGTATATAAATTGGGGTAAATTAGATATATGTTCTGCAGTTTTTATAGATAAAATATTTTTCTACGGTTCTCCAACAGCAAAGTATAACTCTTTAACGGATTTATTTTATTTTTAAATAATTTTTAGTCCTAATTAGCTAGTAAATAACATTAAATTATAAGTATTTTTATTTTAAACATGCAATAAGCATTTTTTCTTTTAAGTGTTTAGCCTATAAGCTAGTTGGAATTTAAGCCATCCTAATGAACTTCTCTAATGACATGTGGTTGTAGAAAGTCATTCTACATTCGGGCACTCTTGTAAAAGATTCTGATGCTGGATAGTCGTTGGTTAATAGGTTAAGAATGTAATTCACTATATTTGTTTTATTTCTAAACTGCAGGACCTTTTTATTGTTCTACCTTAGTTATGTAAATATATAGCTGTGATGACAAATGCAAAAAAAGTAACAAAAAAATTCAAATGTAATTTTAAAAAAATTAAAATGCCGAATTACTTCAAATTAAGAATGCTATAAATTAATTGTTTTCAACCTACTGACTTATTGTTCTGACTAAATATTTAAGAAAGAGGCAAAAATATGTGTGGCGGATATTTGACCAACTAAAATTTCTGACTTAAAACTTAAATTTGGAAAAAATGCCTATTGAGGATATGCAAAATAATAGTTTAATGTTTATATTTAAAACAGTAACTTGGAAATTTAAATAGTAACATTGTTCAAAATGATAATGTCAAGAATGCATAGCACTTTAGTTAAATAACATGCACAATGTTTATTAGACTGCAAAAAACATTAAATGTGAAATGAAGAATTCAAGATAAAATGTTTTTTTTTTGTGTGTGTAGGGGTTATCAATTTTGCAAAAAAAAAAAATTAAAAGCACAGAATAATTTTGTTTCTTGTTTTAAAATTAAAATGAAATTATTCTCTGTATTAGCAATATGAATGACAAGTATGTTAAATTTTTATATATATTTATGAATTTATTTTTGCCTTTAGGTGAAGATCTTTCAACCAGTAAATCTAAGTCATTGTATGAATCTGATGGTGAAATAAGTGAAATGGACTGTGAGATGAATTCTGATTGTGAAGAATTGACTCTTAAAGTGTCTCCTAATGAGGTAAATATTGGGGCATCAACCTCAAGAATCAGTGATCAAGATTCATTTGATGATATTGAAATGCTTGATGTGAGTTGCACATATATTTTTACTTTTAATTCTTAGTAAAATTCATACTTTTTATTTATGTAAGTATCATAAACCATGAAACATACAAAATAAAACTTGGTATAAATGTGAAAAATACAGTTGAAGATTTTCAGAATTATATTTGATTATTAATTACTTTATTCTTTATTAATTGAAGGAAATCAGTATAAAAGATTTTATATAAAATTGATAATAATAACCTCCTTTCTATTTTCATCACAATTTTTTTTTTTTTTTGGTTTTTCAATGAAATATTTTTCTCTGTCTATGAGTGTATATATATCTATATAATGATATTTTAAAATCTAATTTAAACTTAATTGATTTCCTAATTTTTATCTTAATTTAGCCCATATTAACTTTATTCTAAAATGTTCTCTTATTTCCTGATCTAATTTCACCTTTTTTATTTAATCAATGCTACAAGAGCTCTGTAAAAATGTTTGAATCAATGGTTCTCATGCTCCATGTGAAAAGATAAAAATCTGTCAAGCTAAGCAGATTCTTTTAAAAGATAGCTATTATTGCCTTATCTGAATCTACATGTGAAAGAAATCCCTATCAGAATCTTGCTGTATATAATCACTGGATATAAATATTTCAGTTTCTTCTGCTCTTGTATCACTTGTGAATGGACATAAGTTTGTCCTTGCTTCTTGTACATAAATTATGCCTCCCAGAATGGAATAAACCGAAGTTTTAAAATTACAAAAGTGTCTTTCCTCTTTGGCCCTGGCTCTGCTTAAAAAATTATGTTTTACATTATATATTAATTTTTACATTATACTATGAATTTTTAAACTTCGCTTTTATTCCATCCCGGGAGGCATAATTTATATACATTGGAAGCACATTGGCAGCGTGTTCTGGATTCAAAGGCAGCAAAGTTACAGGAAATGTTGTGGGATAAAAGCATCGACATTGGAAGGAACTATTGCATCATTCATTTTGCTTGCTTCTTCGGCAGATTTAATTCTTATAATAATTTGAAATTTTAAGCACAGAAAATTATCTTTTTACTATAAAATGCAAAACATATATTTTTCAGCAGTTTCATGGCCGCAGAGAGAGAAGAATCTTTAAACTTCACTTATATTCCTTCCCAGGAGGCATAATTTAAATATAAGGAAGAAGCAACAAGATATGTCAACCTACAGAGCGACACAAAAGACAAAGAGACCAAAATATTTTTCTCTGACGATTATATACTATGCGATTCTGATTGGGATTTCTCAACATATATTGATTTAAGTAAGGAAATTTAGATATCTTTTAAAAGAATTTGTTTAGCTTGGCAACTTTTTATCCCTTCACTTGGAGTATGTGAAAATGTAGATTAAAGCTGATTTAGGGAGCTCATGCCTTATTAATTAAATAAAAAAGGTGGAATTGGATAAAGAAATAAGAGAATATTTTACAATTAAGTTAGTATTGGTTAAATTAAGATAAAAATTACGTTTAAATTAGATTTTAAAATATCCTTACAGAAACACACACAATTTTGCAGATGCATGGCCGAAAAGAAGAAACTTTTGAAATTTTACTTGATATAAGGTTTTTATTTACACTGTGATGCAAGAACAAAGCTGGCATAATTTTTCCTTTCAATGGTTTTATCACAAGATTCAAATAAAGATTTTGTTGACGTTTCCACATGTTGACTTAGGAAAGAGATTTATAGATATCTTTGAAAACATCTGCATAGGCACCTGTGTGTGAAAAAAATGAGTTTTTTAGAGTGCATGTTGGCAATAATTAAATAAAAAATTGAGATTTGGATAAATAAATATAAAAACAATTAAGAATAAGTTATATAAACTAATCTAAGATTGGAATTTTGGAATCTACATTTGGAATAAAATTTAATTTCTTTCACCACAGGAGGCATATTTTAAATGGGAATAAATACATGGGGAAGATTGATGATGAAGAGACGTGTCTGTTTACCTCACAATACAAGAACAACGTGAAAGTAATTTTTCTCTGAATGGTTTTACTAAGAGATTCTTTTAGGAATTTCTTTCATGCATATTAATTTAGGAAAGGGAATCTTTGGTATCTTTGAAAGAATGCCATATGCAATAGGATTTTTATCCTTTCACTTTGAACATGAGAAATTATTATAATCGTAACTTTTTGAAGTGTGTTAGAAATAATTGATTAAGAAAATGTGATTTGGATCAAGAAATAAGAGAAAATTCAAGAATAAAGTAATATGGCCTAATTTAATATAAAATTTAGGGAAACAATCCAGATTGAAATTAGATTAAGAAATACCTTATACTTATAATGGTTTGCCTGACTGAAAGGGAAACATACAGTGCTTATACCATTAAAGTTATGAATGTGAAATTTTGTTAGATAGTTACTTCTAGTGTATTAGAGGCTCATTAATTTTATAAAATTTCAATTAGAAGTTGGAAAAAGTTTAATTAAAAATTAACAAAATTTTAACATTTCTGCCTTAATATCAAAGAATATCGTAACATAAAAAATCTTTTTGCACTGTCCAAAAGATAAAAACAATTAGCTTTTCAAGAATTTAGTTTTGTTTTAATGCTATTTTTAATTTTAATAACTTTTTAGAAATTAATTTTAAACACAATTTGTAACTATGATTGGTATGAAATTTAAAACAATATCTTTGCTTCATCACATTTTTGAGTCATGAATTTACACAGTTAATGTCTTGATAAACAATAAAACCATCCACTAATGGATTTGAGTATTTCCCTTAAACTTTCTATAGTTTAAGTCCTCATTGTTTCTTTACTTTCAATTGCCTGGAAAATTTGCAGTAATTGTGATAGAAATAGAAAAATTTTCTAATTATCAGTTTCCAAATTTGATATTCTGCTGTAGTATTTTGATAAATGTCATCTTCTTTCGAAATTAAAAAACAAAATACTGGCCACCCATGTTCCATCAACAAAATCCTACCATTATCCTAAATTTTTTTTAGAAAGAAGGGATAGAAGTTCATTGTCAATGCATGTTTTTGGAATTAGTCAATTCCAACAAAGAAGCCAGACTAAAAAACCTATTAGTGGCCACTAAATTAAAGCACTTGTAAATTATCCTCCAAACAAAATCAATACTATGGATTTTCCCTTGAATGTATTTAGCAATGGACATATACTATGCACTACAGAATATGCTATGGGTAATAGAAGATAAATTTTCAAAAGCAGTAGGAAATGGTAAACTGAAAGGGATGTTTAAACATTCTTAGAAAATGCAAAGCATTTTGTTCGAAAAGAAAAGAATGAAGAAATAATATGGTTTTGTATAAGCTGTGAATATGCAAAAAATAGGAATCTATTTATTTTAATAATATCTCTCAAAATAAATTTAGGCATGTGAAATTTTTTACAAATGCATTTGCACTTTTGAAGAATTTTTTTCCCCCTTGAGAAAGATGTTTTTTTTTTTCTTTATAAAATATTCTATACTATGTACTAGCTCTTTGGAATTAAAAAAAAAAAAAGGTGCATACATAAAGAAATTTCTGACATGGAAGAAGAAATTAAAGAATTTTTGCAAAATACATCCTTGGCAAAGTGCAACAAGATTCAAAGCAAAACAATAGAGAAAAACGAACTTTTACAAGATGTAGAATTTGAAATTACAAATGAGGGGAGAAAATGTAAAATTAAAGTTAGTTTTAATAATTATGTTTTTGTATCCTTTTCTTGTTTCTATGCTTATTATTTCTGTTCTTATAAATGTATATAATCTAGTTTATTATAAAAAAAAGAAAAAAGAAATGCCGTATTTATTAGTTTATTCTGTTTAATTTATGAATACCAGGTAATGCTGTCAGATTTTTGTCATTTTAATATTAAAATTTAAGCTGAGGATTTTAAAAATTAGAGGATACACTTACTTTTTATGTGTATTTTTTTAATTGTACACACAAGGATATAAAAATTACTAGGACTTAAAAATATGGTGTTTAAAATCTATCATTGTTATCTCATATAGATAAATTATGTTTTCTAAAATAATATCTAAGTAATAAATGAATGATTATGTTTCTTTTGTGTAATTAACATTGATGTTAGTGTTAGGGAAAGGTTGAGGTTTCTTAAACCAGTCATGCAATTAATTTTTCAAACTTTTTTTGTTTCTAGTATATGTTTAATTTACCAATTATTTAGATCTCCAATGTTGTATCAATTCGATTCATTTTGCTTATAATTCAAATTTTTCAGTATTTTTTATATTAATTTTTATTTAAAGACAATGTTATTTTTCTAAATGAGTGAAGCTTAATTCAAACTCTAAACATATCAATAGAATTTGCTACAACATATTAGAATATTTCACTTAAAATATGAAAAATTATTTTTTTTTTGTCAAAAAAAATCAAGAGGAAAAAAAATTAAAATTTTAAAAATATTTTCTAAATATTTTTACAAAAACTATAATTTATTATAAAATAAAAAGAAATCCTGTGCATAGAAAATGCATGGGTTTATGTCTTACTATGTTTATGTATTACTAAGGTGCTTAAAAAGTGCTTAATTTTTGCATCCATTTCTCAATACGCTTCCTGTTATAAAATTTAAAGAGGTAGGTTGATAACATTTGGTATGCAGGTATAGTATCTAAAATGTAGATTCATATCAGATTTGGAATCAAATTTTCAAGGAGTTGGATTTTTGCAAGTATGTGAACACAATAATACAAAAACTTACCAAATTTCATTTACTGAAGTTTTAATGTAATTTTGTAATTACAATAGTTGTTCTGTCAAATATTCATTTCAATTGATTGAAGGAAAGGCATCCAAAATATATATTCGATTTTCTGGTATATAAACTGCATATTAGTGATTAATTACAAAAAGAAATTACCAAAGGACCTTTCTGATAGACTCTTTCGCAACTATTTTTTGTCAATGTCATATCATTATTACACAAATACTATTTTTTATTATACTATGAAGCATACACCTCTGATGTGCAGGATTGTGGCAATGAAATTCTGAGCATTTGTGGCATTCATCACCTTGCTCAAGTTCCTTTATTTTATGCAGGAGTGTGTGCATGCATGTGTATGTGTGAGCTTTTTGTCTTTTTTTAGGGGATTATAATACATGGAATTTGAGAGCGATTTGTGTTTGATTAAATTTTTGTTGTATTTTAAAAAATTTCTGTATACGTATAAACATATAATACATTTTCTGATAAAGGAGCAAGCAATGCTTTAAATAAATTCCTTATTTTCATGAAAGTTTACCATTTTTCGATTACTTAAAAAAGTTCTTTGTAAAGCCATCTCCTAAAACAGATATACTTCAAAAATTAAGAAGAAAAGCAGGTAAAAGAGGATGTGGGAATGCATTCATATAAAGTGTTTTAAAATATTTTACTTATTTTTTTTAATAGTTAACAAAATGGAAAATTACTTGGTATTTAAACATTGTATTCAATGTAATTTTAAGAAAATTTACTGGATTTATGTTTTAAATTAAATTGGGTATAAGTATAAACTTACATAGATATACTGGGTTTATCTAGTGTTTCCTTTAGCTGTGCAGTTAGTTTCAAAAAGATTTTTATAAAATGAAAAAAATGAAATCTTTTTTAATGATTTTTCCAGGCTTTGATTTTTAATTAATATTCATAAAACATTGTAGCTTCAGAGATAATTTTAGAAAGATTTAAAAGTTTTGTTGTGGAAGAAAAATTACTAGACTATCATAAGTTAAAATGAAAGCTAGACTAATTAAATTGGTTTATTTAAATGAGATTGAAATTTTCTCCTTTCCCATTGTAAAACATTTTACTATTCTCTTTTCAATTCATTTTTGTCTGAAATGTGTTTCTTTATTATGCACTAGTGTAATTGTTTTTACTCTTCAGATGTCTTCCAGTGACTTAGTCAGAATAGATGATATGTTTGGATTTGCATTTCAAGGATCTTTGGTAAATTCTTAAAAAAAAATCATAGCTGTTCTTTAAATTTAACATTATTATGTGTATTAGTTATTTATTTTATGTTAATAAATGATATAATTAATATTTTTAGATGGAGAGGTACTTTATTGTTGTGGATACTAATGTCTTTATTAGTGAACTTTCATATATTAATGAAATGAAGGACACTCCAGTAAATGGTAATTATTATTTTTTCTCTGAAATTTCTATCATATAACGAAATTTAAGAAAATATTTGTTCTGAAATTCTACAGTTTCTTATAAAATTCTCAATTATTTGTAAGAAATCCTCCTGAAATTTCAAATTTCAGGTTGTGGCCCTCCCCATTTTATCATTCCATGGGTTGTATTTCAAGAACTCGATAGTTTAAAGAAAAATGGATCAAGGCCAAAGGTAGAAAAATTTTAATTGTTTTATGCTTTTTGTTTAATGTTAATATTTTATATTGTAAAATGTTCATTGATATTTTTTATTGTTTTAAATATAGGCTGGAGTTTCTAAAGATATTAAGATACGAAAGGTAAAATTTTCTTTTTTCATTATTATTGTAAAATGTGTAATTGGCAATTGTATATTATGTTTTGTAAAATTAACCTCTTTTAATTGTTTTCTTATTAATTTTTTAAAAAAAATTCATTATGGTTTTTCTTTTAAAATTTTCAAATATATATATATATATATATATATATATATATATAATATAGTGTTTTAATGCAGCAGTGTCCTATTCTCATTGGTTCTTCAAGAAAGATTTTGATATTAATGCACTTATCTAGTATGAATAATATGGCCTATCCATTATATTATAAATTTAATAAAATCAATATACATAAAGCTCTTGGATATACTTCCCTTTTGATATTCATCCAAATCTATTCCATCATAAGGATTTTTTAAAAGTTTTCTTTTAAAAATATTTATGTCTAAAATATATTCATGATTTTGTATTTTTGTATCACTTTCCTGCTTTCAGAAGCATAAATCAGGACTGATATAACAACAATTTTATACTGTAAAATGTTAGTTTTATACTTGATAAGCTTTATTTTCAATTGATTGTTTTACATATATACTTTTGTAAATCTTTGTATTAAGCAATATTTTACTTAAGCCTTTTTTCTGCTAAATTTGTGTCGTGTATATATATATTTCTTTTGTGCACATGTAAAATTCTATTGTTGTAAAGCTACATGTTTTGGTTAATTTAAACCTTAAAAAAATGTGTTACTTAATTGTGTAATGTTTGCACTGTGAATTTTTTAGAAATGTTTATTTATTTATTACTTAGACTTATGACGTTATGAAATCTTCAGGAGAAGCTATACGTTACTTGAATACATTACTAAAAGCTAAACATCCTCGATTTCATTTTCAACATCCAGATGAGGTAATTTTTTCCTACATCTTTAAAATCAAAAATATCCTTATTTTTATTGCAAAACTTTTATGCTTATTACTTATAATAGGCTTATATAAGAATTTTTTCTTTTAGCAATTTTGATCTTCATGTTATCATTTTATGTCCATCAATTTTGCATAGAGAAATTTCTTTACATATTGAAAAAGATTAAAATGCTGATAAATAATGTGTAGAAAGTTTGGAATCTTTTTTCCCTTTTTTCTAATTTGTAAAAAATTTTAATTTGGATGAAATTATTAGTTTTCTCCCATTAGTTCATATTATGTGTTTATTCATAAGAATATCATCTTACTTAGGACATATGTTTTACCACATTATTCTGATTTGAGTAGTCAAATTATAATATTGATAATTATCTTAAATTGTTAATAAATATAAATAAAATTTTAAAACAAATATGAATAGAATTTTGGATTAAAATTTATTTATAGTTACTTTTACTTAATTCATACAATATCTTCGTTAGCATTTGTTGAAGGAATTTTCTATTAAAATAATAAGTGATTATAAACTTTTAGTGAAAAAAAAAAGAAAAAAATACTAATAAATATTTTAAAACTTTTCCTTACTTTATTATTGAATTGATAATATATCTTTAGAGATGAAGAAAAAATAAATTTATTAAAATATTTTATTCAGTCTAGCAATTTTTATAATAGTTTACCTCATTTCTACATATTTATTAAAGCTTTGGTGTTTGATATCAAGAAGAATAAATCCGTTAAATATTGGATTAATCATGCACTATTATAAGATTTGCTTTAATTTGGTATTAAAATTAATGATTAATCTGTATTTATGCCATGCTGAAATTTAAATCATATTTGTTTACATTTATTATGTTTCAGGCAAAGAACTGTCGGAAAGATTTTAGTAGAAATAATGATGATCAACTGTTGGAATGTTGCTTAAAACTACAAGAAAGAAGTAATCAATCCTTTTATAAATAAAAAAAAATTACCTAAAACTTATTATATTTTTGAATAATTATACAGTTTAAAAATTATTTTTTATCTTATACAGGGTGTCTCTGAATTCATGGGTCAAATTTTAAGAGTAAGTAAAGTACATATAAAGAAGAATTTTTTGTGTAGCAACATGGACTCAGAAAGGAAAAGTTCAGGTAGAAAAACTAGAAATATTAAGGAAATAAAAAAAAGCTCTTTTAAAATTCATAAAATTTTTAGAGCAGATGATAAAAACGTTTAGTGATATAGCTTTAAAAAAAGATGGATTTTTGGGAAGAAAAATACTGAATAGTAGAAATTTATTTAGTATGTGCTATCAAATTGTCTGCAAAACAATTTTATTGAGTTTGAATGACATTACACAAATTGCAAACGATTCTTTACTGTAAGGGAATTAGATTTCAATTAGCATCTTTGCTGTTAGAAACAATTCTTACCTTTTATTTTTGTGTGATGGAGCAATTTACCTTCTCTAAGAAAGCAGACTTACAACTTATGCATGAGGTTGTGAATTGTAATGGAAGAAAGGCATTGAGGTTGTACCATAAACAGTTCCTCAATCAAACAATGCCTGATCACAAGAATTTTCCACGTTTATAACACCAACTTTGCAAGAGAGGTTCATTTTGTGTCAATAGACTGGATTCGGGTTACTGGAAACATGTCCGAGATCCAGAAATGGAAGAACGTATTCTGAGAGAATGTGAAGATAATCCAAGCATTAGCACAAGATGAATTGCACAAACTATAGGCATGGGTAAAAGTGTTGTTTGGAAAATTTTGTTTGAGGAAAGACTATTTCCATACAACTTCCAGAGAATGCTAGCACTGAAGGCAGCGGACTGTCCTTGGTGTATAGATTTCTGTCATTAATTTTTACAGCAGAGTACATTAACTCTGAATTTCTTTGCAAATGTTCTTTTCACAGATGAGGCCACCTTTATGCAAGACAGAATTTTTAACTTGCACTATTCTCATGTGTGGGCTACCTTTAATCCATATGCTACATGACCACATGCTTTCCAGGAGCAATTCTCTGTTAATGTATGGGCGGGCATTGTGAACAATTTCCTTATTGGCCCATACTTGCTCCCAAATCAGCTTAAAGGCAGAATGTTCTAATCTTTCTGAAAGAGGTATTACCAGAATTATCTGACAGTGCTCCAGTTGCTGTTCAAAATACCATGTGATTTCAGCACAGTGAGGCTCCATCTCATTCCTGCAATAATGTGCATAATTACCTCAATGCCACCTTTGACCCTCAATGGATTGGACGAGGTGGACCAATCACTTGTCCAGTACATTCAACAGATTTATCAAGTATCGATTTTTTCTTATGGAAACACTTAAAGGCACTTATCTATGAGATTATTTACATTCATTCTGATGAGGACCTTATTGCAAAACTTTTAGTCGTTGTTGTAACAGTTTATGAAACATTTGGTATCTTAGAAAAAGTGCGCCAATCGCTTACTAGGCACTACCAGGCCTGTATCGATGTTGGTGGTAAAACATTTGAGCAATTACTATAATATTATGTAAGAAAAGAGCATTTTTTTTCATTGCCTCAGCTCTTGTTTTTCCACATACATTTTTCATTTCCAACCCCTTGTTGCAATACAAGTTTCTTTATGTATTTTATTTACCCTTAAAGTTTCGTCCAGGAATTCAGGGACACCTTGTATTGCTGTTTTTTAAAAGTGATACTAATAGATTATCATGAAAAGAGCATAGTTAATTACTTAATACTGAATGTTATAAATTTGTAAACTACTGTTTTTAAGTATCACTTAGGCTGTGACTTCCTGTAGAAAAATATTTTTTTATTGTGGAAGCCATAAGATTTATAATATTTTTATATTAATCTTTTTTTTAGTGCCTAAAGAGAAAGTGATTTTACTCACAAATGACAAAAATTTGGCAAACAAGGCAATGGTCTGCAATATAGTTGTGCATGACAAGATGTCTTTATTGGATACTCTGAAGTCTGATTTAATTAATGGTGTGTATCCCAAGGTGTTATTGATTCATTCTTTTTTTCTATTTTGTATATATTTATGGTTTTTATTTTTTTGTATTTCTTGTACATTTTAAATTATTTTAAATCAATGGTTTTTAAATTTAAATATTTAATATTTGCGTAACTCATAAATATGTAGTTTGGGAAAAAACATTTAAATAACTGCTACTTTTTATTATTAATAGGACTAGGGGCAACGTAACCTATCTCAATAAATTCAGCATAGTCACTTTATTGTAGGCTCATATTACTTTCTTTGCTATACCAGATGCTGTTTTGGAACTTAAGTCATTCTTAAAAGGACTTTACTGATCACCTGTTGTGTTTGTGTGTGATAGAGGTTGATCAGTAAAAAAGAAATTTTTGTAAAGTAGAAAGAAATTTTTACATGCAATCACTTAGGAAGGAATTCATACTTAATTATCTGAAGGAGTTTTCCATCTGCTTGTTTTGTTATATCTTTTAGTTCTTTACCCCTCAAAATGTCAATAAAGAATGGGAATTAAAAATATTCTTGACAATTCAAATATTTTAAAGTCAGCAGCATCTTGAATATAGCACTAATGTGCAAAGGAAAGACTTATTTGATTTTTCTGTATTGATCTGAGACAATGATTCAAAACTCGAAGGAAGACTAATTTTAATGCTTGCCGTAGCCTTCTTTTTCTTCTACTTTAGCCTCAGTTATTCGCCCAAATGTGTTGTCATATCCCTGAGAAAATATATTCATTAAATTCTGTTGTTATTCTTCACCATTTATCTGACTAGAGTTCCTTCCTTATTTGCAATAACAAAATTTTCATTATCTTAGAGTCAAGAGAATATGTGCTTTCCAAAGTAGGAATAATTCATAACTATGTCTCTCTACTCAAAATGTTATCTTTATCATCAATAAAAATTGGTACCTTTATGTATTCTGTTGGCATGGACTGTTTATATATCTCTTACTTTTCAAATATATTCTAAGCCATCTCTGACTAATATTTCATTTCTATAGGCAGTAATTTGAATGCTAAATCTCAACATATTCATTTACTTACATGCAATGAATGATAATGTTCCTCTGAAGTATATATAATGTTTTGAAGATCATGATTGAAGAGAAGATATTGTTGCATTTTCACCATTATTATAATCATGTTTTATAATATTCAATTATTTCTTTATTGTACTGATTTTTCCTGCCTCTTCTTTTTCCAGAAAATCTACCAAAGAATATACCCAATCCTACATATGTTCCAGTAAGTCTATTGCTTTATCCATTATTATTAGCCATTTTTAATCAAATTTAACTATTTTTATCTTGTTGAATTAATTAATTAATGTATTTCTATTTTTATATATTAGTATTATGATTTTCCTTTATTTTTATATTTTCTTGAGTAGAATGAATTATCATATTTTATAATGTTTCACATTATAAGCAACATCATTTGAAAACCTTTCCCCTGTACTTTTCTTATGATTTAATTTTTCGTCTTCCCTCTGTTACTTTCATTCTTATTTTTAGTGCATTGAAATGTTTTGCATTATTGAACAGGAGGAAATATTCTTTTTAGCATTCTCTTAAAATTGCTGTGGAAGCAAAGAAAATTTGTAGCATTTATGATTTGAGAATCCTCTTATATATAATCATGTTTTAGCTGATGCTTGGCCGAAAAGAAGAGACTTTTAGAATTTTAACTTCAATTTGTTTCATCATGGAAGGCATATTATATGCAAGGAAGAAGCAATAAGAAATGTATCAAACTATATCATGAATATAAGAGTATAAGAGGCAGAAATTTTTCCCTTCAATGATTTTAATATGATAATTTGGTTGGGATTTCTTTGCCACATATCAACTTAGGAAAGGGAATCTTAGGTATCTTTAAAAGAATGTTGTAAGCATTAGGGAATTTTATACCTTCACTTGAAGCATGAAAAAATGCTGAAATCAGCAGTTTTATAGAATGCATGTAGAACATTAATTGAATAATTTATCAAGATTTAATCAAGGTCAATAATTTTTAATATCAAGAATTTTAAAAGTTATATCTCTCTAACATATGTTCCTGACCCAACAAATGAAAAATTCACCAATAATATCATTAATCCTTATGGGAATTTAAGATTTATAGCGTATATTCTTGATTTTATTTTGGGTTGTATATTTAAATGATAATACAATTACAGATATTCTTTTCAATCTATTATTTAAAATACTGTGAGTTTTTAAATATATTGTTCAAAACTTATGCATAATATTAAAATAAATATAAAAATGTTTTAGCAGTTGCATGGTGAAATGAAAGAAACTGTTGAAATGTTAACTTTGATTTATTTCATCCCAAGAGACATAATTTGTGCAAGAAACAATCATAAAAGCTGCATCAGTCTATATCATGACAAAAGAGAAAAGAGGCCGAAAATTTTTCCCTCAGTGATTTTACTATGAGATTTTGATAGGGATTTCTTTGACACATGTTAGGAATGGGAATGTTGAATGTTGTAAGCTTAGGAATTTTTATCCCTTCTTTGGTGTAGGAAATACAAGTCATCAGTTTTCTAGAACATGTGTAGAATTAATTAAATAAAAAAATGGGAACTGGATCAGGAAATAAAAGAACATTTTAGAATGATGTTAACAGGAGCTAAATTAAGATAAAAATTAGAAAATTGATTAAGATTTAAATTAAATTTAAAAATATCATTACATATACATACATACAACATACTTACACAATTAATTAATATTGCAAAAAAATCATATAAGAAATCTAATAATTAAAAATAAAAAAAAAATCTGCACAAATATTAATTTGTGGTAACATTTACAGCCTGGTTTTATAATTTTAAAAGAGCAGTTTCAAAAACTTTATTGAATGGTGAAAAAAAATTGCTCATGATGAATTATAAAAATTAGCCATCCATGATTTTAATGTAGTTTTTATTAATTGAGATTTGAACTAAGCAAAAGGATTATAGTCTCAATCAGCTCAGATATTGAAGGTTTTACTACTACAGGTATAATAAAATCTCTCTCTCTCTCTTTTTTTTTAGGACCTTTCCAAGGTTTTGGTTGAACAGAAATCTCTGGAACAGAAGTATGGGGCAAATCATAAAAAGTGTGAATTGGTTAGTTTTTTTTAATTATTACTATCATTTTTTCTTTCTTCCATCTCTCAGAAGCCCATCTTCTTTATGTTATCTCCTTTCCATTTTACCCTTCAATATCTTTATTTTGCTTTCTCTTTTCCTTTTTCCTATGGCAAGTCAAGAAGCTATCTATGAGAAGTTGTTCTTCTCTTAACTTGCTGCTTAATGGCATTTCAAAAATCAACTATTGTTTATGCATTTTGATCTTTAAAGTAGGTGGTGCACTATGGTTTTTACTGATCAGTTCTGCTTGTAACCATCTAAGTAATTGGTTAGCCAAGCATCAGAGAATATATATTTTCTTAAGCTTGGGTGTTTAAATTTGGTTTGGTGCAAGCTTTTCTGCCATCATACTAACTGCTGAGGCTAAGAAGGCATGAAGCTGGTGATTGCCATTTTCTGTAACATGATGCTACGATTAAAATTTTTTATCAGTATTATATTGGTGTAGAAAAAAAAAAAAAAGAAAAAACCTCTTCAGTAGACAGTTTGTGATTATATCATCCTATATCCTCTAAAATCTATAAAATTCTCATAGTTATTCATGGTGGCCAGCTGACTGGGAAAACTGAAAATCGACAGGGAATTCTGGGAGGTCAGGGAAAATCAAGGAAATTTATAAAACTGGAAATATTTTTATAAATTGATAATTTCTATCAAACTTGCTAATTTGCTGGTATTTTCTTCATAAGTAGAATAAAACATCTTTGGCAACTAATGAAAATTAAACTTTTATTGATTGTCTAAAACAGACTATGGAAGAGAAACATTAACCATCTTATCTAATTTATTGCGTATATGTATAAATATATATTTTCGCCGAAAGTTTTTGTTTGCTTAATTTCAGAATGTCAAGTTATAGACATAAATCGCGAAAATAGTTTTGTGTACTATGAAAAAAGGCAAACTAACTAAAACTAAAGCTGCTGTTACTGTTATGATTTTAAGCTTTAATGGGTTTCTTTTATTTAACAAGATATATATGGAGCTATTTCCCTCTGCCCTTTTCTTTTTCTGAGCATCAAATGGATCATACCACGTTTACAAGAGTAAAAGTATTAATTTTGGGTATTTATATTCAAAACTGGATGTAAAGTATATACCCATTGTTATAATTCCAAAATAATATTTTTTATTTAAATAAATATTTTATAATAATTTTTTCCCTTCTTCTCAGATATCTTTTTGTTGAATTATGAAGTATCAGTCATTATTGCTATTATTTCTGTAAAACATTTTTTTTTTTGTTTATTTTTAAATATTATGAACTTAGATTACTAAATCCTTCATATAAACGGATGTTGGATGACATAAAAAGGACATTATCTCTAATATTTTCTTGGAATATTTTATTTTTATTTTATGTATTATAATTATTCTTATGTTATTATAATTTGCTCAAAATTTCTCATATGTTCAACAAAATGCTGTATAATTTAAAAAATAATATTAAACATGAGAAATGAATTTGTTTGATACATTATAGGTACACATGCCTCTTGTAATTTTTTTCATAAAGAGAAGAGCAACATTTTTTATACAGTTTGATGTGTATGAAACTTTTTACCTTAAAAATTTTTCATTCATGCTATTTTTATTTTTTTTATTTATTTATTTTGAAATTTATATTTCTAAAGCGTTTTTCTTTTTATGCAATAAAGAAAAAAAATAAGGACTGGTTTTCCACTTTTTTCTCTGTTTTACAGGTTAAGCATTGAACCAGCTTGCAAGCAATGTTTTTTATTATATTTGCTGATCTAAAAGTCAATACAATTTTAATACCATTGAAGAATTTTTCTTATTTTGACACAGAGATTTCATTTCTATTCTTAATAAAATTCTGATAGACATGTTGGTAAACAGTATTGATAGGGAGACTTACTGAAAAGAAACACATCATTTCATTCTTAAGCATTCCATCACTGTGCATATATTTTTGTACTGCAGTTTTTGTGAGTAAATTTGACAAACAGTTCTGAGATACGATTGATGGGTTAAAAGTCAGTCTAGGTGGGCATGAATCCTTTAGTGCTGTTTAATATGTTTGGAAAAAAAATTATTTTACATAATTGAAGTGTATTTGGAATTCAATAATTGAAGATTTTTTGTTATTATTAACTAATTTTAAAATTAAATTAATTAATTAATTTTAAAATTAATTAAAATTTTTCAGAAATATCTGTTTTTCAATAATTTTTTTAATACTACATTATATCTAACATATCCATAAGAAATGCTATTGATGACTGGGTAGTCAATGTTGGAGGATATGTTATCTTCAAAACCATAAGTCTATTTCTACTTTATCATTAAAGCAACAAATGAAAAGGAACTTTTCATGCAATTTCACCTTTTCATAACGAAAAAAAAAAAAGTTGAAATGTCAGCAATGAAGAAAAGCTGCTTCAGCTGTTTATTAGTGGAAGTGACCTTTCCTTAAACATACTCAACAAATTATTAAATTCTCTATATGCTAAACCTATTTTTTTTATCACTCTTATAACTTCCCTAAAGAAATTATAATTGGTGAGGTTGTTCAGTGTTGAGAACTGACAACATTTGTTATAAAATAAATCGTTAAGACAGGTTTCATATGTGTAGAATAGTCATTAAAAAGAATGGCAGAATTTAAAAAATGAAATGTCTTATTTTGACCTTTAACTGTCTTATAGTTCCTCTATGTTTTTATGGCTGATATTTAGTACCTTCTCTGTAAGATTTTACAATCTAAAACCTCAGATATTTTCTGAGCCAGTACATTGGTCACTCAAAAGTTGCTTGTCATGGCTTACTTACTCATCTCTGTTGTTTTGAAGAAATACATGGCAGCATTCAGAGTATAACTGAAGAAATATAAAATTGTTAAGAAAAATACTTATTTTTACATTCTTATTCTGTTGGGAATTTGAAAGGATATTCTCTTCATCAAAATCACACATAGAAGTTTTCTTGAGAACAAAATGTCTTTATCAATGTCTGGTACTATCTAAATATATGTTGTCAAGAAAAATATAACTTCTGTAGCATCTGATATAGCTTCAAATACATATCCTATTATTGAATTAGACACTTAACTAACTAATTAACTTGATGTTTCCAAAACTGATTAGTTTATTGAAACTAAACTTAGAGGATGAAAAAGCTACAATCAAATTCACAGCAGTTTCTATTATTAAAGCTTTCAAAATAAGATCTTACTCAGAAAGATAATTTTTTTATCATCATCCATATGAAAATTGCTTAAAAAAGATTTTTCAAAAGTAAAAATAAATAAATTTAAAAAATTTGTTTAATTGATGGCAAAAACTATGTTCTAAGAAAATATACATAGACACTGTTATCGGTATCTTTTAGTAATATATTTTGCATTTCAGGGAGCTACTTGAAGATTCAATTCAAAATATAAGGCTATAGTATTGTGTGTAAGACAGTTGAAAGAATTAGTTCAAGTGGAATTTACATTTTATCATAGCATGCACTCTGCAACCAGCAATGTAACAATATTTTAAACTTTTAATTTTAATTAATTCAACTGAAGCTTTCTAAAAGTGATTGCGTCAGCGGTTCCCATGTGCCAAGTAAAGGGATAGAGAATCTCTGATGTAAACAGATTCTTCTAAAGGATCCTTCTGTTTCTTTTGTCAGGGTTGACATGTGTGAAAAATTCCTGTCAAAATCGACATGTGTCAGAAATCCATATCGAGATTTCATGTTATATAAGACAGGGATAATTTGTTTCCCCCTCTTTTACCTCTCTTCTAGCCTAATCTGCTGTTGTGAACGAACATGCCTTGTCCATGTCTCTTCTTGTAAATAAATTATGCCTTCCCGAGATGGATTAAAGAGAATTAAACAAATTTAAAAATGCAAAATGTCTTCTCTATTGTCGAACCTGCCTTCTGCTTTTAAAAATTATTATGTTTAAATTATAATTAACGTGATCATCAGCTTTCCCTCATTTTTTCTTTTTTGCTCTGTGTTGTGTGTGTGCTCATCGCTCCTGCTTGTACATAATGCATGTCTCTCCAGAGTGAAATAAAATGATGTCAAAAATTCGAAAGTCTCTTCACTGCCTTCTGATTAAAAAATTATATTCTTACACGTGCGTGCGCACGCACACACACACACACACATATATATATATAGCAAGCTGTGATAGTACTGGTTTGCTGGTTGCAATCAATGATATATGATATTTTCAGTAGCATACAATTTGGTACAACATAGCTGGTTCAAATTCTTACACTAAAAAAAGCATAAATTCCTTATTGTCCAAATATCTATATGAAAATAATATAATAAGAATCTGGGGAAAAAATCAGATATTTTATTTTTATGTGATATTATATGTACTCTGTATTGGTATAAAAATATCAAAATATAAAGTGAATGATGCCCTTCCCTCTTTTTTTTTTTTTTTTTTTTTTTTTCTTTTGGAAGAAACATTGCACGATTTTCCTCAGTTAATGGGTGTTAAGATTTCCTAAGTGGTTATTATTGTTGTTAAAAAATTATTGATAATTGATAAACTATTTAATCAAATTCTTACTATTAGTACATTATTGTTACTTTTTTAAATATATAAAAGGCACAGTTCATAAAAATTTTAATTGCTCTTAAAAATTGTTGAATTACTTATAGGAAATTGATGCTCATATGTCAGAAGCAAGACAGCTATTGAAAGAAGTCTTGGATCCCTTATTTGAAAAAGAAATGGATATAGCATATGGAGATGCATGGTAAAATGTTTTAAATTCTTTTAAGATTTATAATATGTAAATATTTTTAGATTTTTATTTTCGGCCTTTTAAATATTGAGCTTATAATTTTTAATTATTTATTAAAATTGTTTACATAGATTCTTTTTTATTAGGTTTATTTTAAATGAACAATATATAAATAGAAGAATTTTTAAATATATATTGGTTATAATGTATATTATATATGCAGTATAAGTATAATTTTTGTTATATTCAAAAATTTAATTGTACTTTTAGATCAATTTTAAAACTTTGTGAAATTAAGGTTTGCAAAACACGGAATATATCAGTTTTATATTATTTGTACTTTTCATACAAAGTCTATTGGGGATATAAAGTTGCTATGTCAGGGTGTGTAACATCATTAAAAGTCCTTAAAAACTAGATTTTTCCTCCCCCCCCCCCTTTTCTTATCTGAGGGCCTTAAATGGGCTATTATTGTTATTTTTTCCCTTTCTTCTTCCTGGTGGGGAAAAAAATATTTTACCACACTAGATCTCCACAATTATATGACTATTATATATATATATATATATATATATATATAATATTGTCTGGTCTTTCAATGCTTTAAACAGATCTCAATGAATCTGGAGGTCAGTGGAAAAGGTTTTATCTGAGTTTAGGAAAATACTGGCAATATGCGGGAAAATATATTATTATTTTTTTTTTTTTACTCTTTCACCTCCTTTTGTTTGTTTAGATGGGTGGGGTCTTTCTATTTAGGGATAATTTTTAATGTGAATGTGAAACCACTTTAGTTTTTAACCATAACTTCAGTTAATCATTGCTTTTTTGCACGTGATTATCACTTGTTTGTAAAGCATTTGCTAGTTATATTTCAACATCAGTCTGTTAATTGCCATTACTAAATTATTTATGTATTTTTATTCATTAAATTATTTATGTATTTTTA
>JAPMOR010005589.1:69137-113014 GCA_026543865.1 Argiope aurantia
TAAATTATTTATGTATTTTTATTCATTAAATTATTTATGTATTTTTATTCATTAAGTCATTTTTGTGCAAAAGTTTATAACTTTTTTAACAATATGCTGAAAAATGTTTATTTTAATTTTAATTCAAAAATAAAGAAAAAGCAAAATGTTCATGGTACTATAAATGTAGATCATTTGTTACTCTTGCCAAAGCATACCAGAAATAAATTAATGCAAATGAGTTTCATTTTTTTTTATTTTCTCCTATATAAAATTTTTAAAGAGATTGAATTGTAATTGCTTTAAAATTTGAGTTCAAGTTCTTACCTAATTTTAATGATTTAAATCTCCGATAAACACAATTTTGTTATTATGTCTGTCTGACAGTGAACATGATAACTCAAAAATACTTTGAGCTAGAATTCCTTAGTAATAAATTTGCAGGTTTAAATCCCATTTTTACTGGAATCTATTTCAAAGATTTTTTTTTTCTTTCTGTTTATTCCAGTAAAAGGGAACTTGATAACTTCAAAACTCAAAGAACTCCATTGTTAAAATTTGATACACAGTTTTAGTATCTAAAGTATGAATCCATATAAAATACTGTCTGCCTTTTTATCTGGATGAGTGTAAGCAGTATAACAACAATAAAAAAGCAACAATTTAGATAAATGAAATTTGGTAAAATAACTTTATATCGATATAAATTGTAGCTAGGTCACAAATTTTGAATTCAATTGGCTAGCCAAAAAGCTTATAAAATGCTTGCTTTATATTTACTGAATTTCGAAGCACAAAATGCTCATGTTAAGTATTTTGAAAATAAAAATCTGAATAATCATGACCTTGTCTCAGGTCCCTAATTTTTTTTAGATTAGAGGGAAAAGTGATAACACTTTTATTAAGGAATATGCATTGAAGTCCTCAAGAAACAAATTTTCCGCAGGTTTTACTGAGGTTTTCTGCAAATTTTCCACATGTTTCTCATGCATTACTGATCTTATTAAGCTATTATCTTCAAATAGCTTAATAAACTTTCTTCAAATCAGAGTGATAATCTTCTTTTGTCTTTTTATGCATCTGATATTGTAAGCTAGTAAATCTGAAATTGTATTTTTTTTAAAGTTTGAAAAGAAAATTTCTCATTTGAAGTTATTTTTTCAGTAAATTGCTTATGCCAATATAATATTTTCTGATAGTGCACAATTGATAAGAGAGTGCAGGTATAAGTGGGAATAAATTATTTCAAGTCTTATATTCCACAATAAAAATTTCCACGAAAGTTATGTACTTTTCAAGCGTGATTGTTAGTAGCTTGTTGTAAAAAGATTGGAATGCAGAGTGATGATTTCCAGTAAACTATGCATTGGTAATTGGTTGTTTTAACAGAGAACAAGTAAGTGTTAAAAAAAGAAAAGAATATGTAGCATTTTCAATCAGAAAGGATAAAAAGCTTTTCTCATGTATTTAATAGATTTCTTGGTCAAATCATCTTAATTAATTTTGAGAGTTTTAATTTTAATGTCAGGAGAATGAGATTAGATGTTTTTTTTAATCCTTTATTTGTAGGCCATGGATTTGAAAAACTGGAGAGTTTTGAAAATTATTTTCACTTTTTTTAATGAACAAGCATCTGTTGAAAGGTGATTTATCATTAATTAAAATATTGAGGTACAAAATTTGAATGAAAAGTTAATTTCATATGGCTTACAAAATATATTCTTTCACCACATAAAGTAGTCTGGTGGAATCCATTCTGTAAGCATTGCTAAAGAATCTAGAATGTTAGCAACATCAATTTGTTCATTATATCGGAAAAGAACAGATTGCAAAAGAAATAATTGCCAATGACATGAAGAAAGTTGGGCTCTGATTTCTTGATCTCTTTGTGGATAAAGAAATTTCTCTTAGAAAAGGAAATTCCTAAAATTGAATATAAAACTAATACACTAATTTGACAACCCAGAAACATTTCTCTATTAATAAAATCTATTGGAAATCTATCTGGAAAGGATATTATTGAGAAATTTGAAAAAATAAGCAGAGTTGGGGAAAATCTCTGAAAAGAAACAAACTTTCATTTACATATTTAATAGAATTAATATGCTAGTAATGGTATAAATATTATTAATGGTATAAATATTAAAGTAATGGTATAAATATTAAAGTAATGGTATAAATATTTTTTCCTTTATACTGCCAATTATAGTGTAATTAAATCATTTTAGATATGCAATGACAGTCCATTAATAAGATTTTCCAAATGAAATGCATAAAGAAACATTTTAAATAGCTTTGTTCTAATATTCATGGAAAATATTCAGCAGCTACTGTTGGCATTTTATGTTTATATTTATAAAATTGGTCACTTACTTAATTAATGCCCAACTTAAATCAAATTAAATCAAAATAAAAAATGTAATTAAAAATGCTATGTTAAGATAAGCTTATAAATTTTTTTCTGGTGCTTAAAAAGCACTTTAAAGTATTTTATTTTTTAAGTCAAAATTTGTCTATGCACCTTGTATGTTAATATGAATGATGAATTAAATCTTAAGATTTTGTTTATTTTAGGCATTTCTTCCCAGTTGAAAGGCATACTTTGAAAGGAATTCTTTATGGAATTGTAAGGTAAGTTATTTTGCCTTTGGAAAAGTCTGCTTGTCTTAGTAAGTTATTTTTCAATAGATGTGAATTACTGTTATGGAGCATACAAAACCCAATTCCATATATTGTGACCAGACTATTTTTGTTTCTCGTACTTTTGGAAGCAATACAACAGTTTATTGTCCATTTTTAGACACATTACATTATTCAAAAATTTAATGAATTTAATTTTTGTGTAATTTTAAAATTATAAGCAAGAATATACAACTCCAATGATAACCAATAAAGTTCACACTTTTAATCTTCCTTTTATTTAAAAAGATAGAAAGGGTTGAGCGGTGCCAAAACCCTTATTTTAAAAGGATTTTTCATCACCATACTCAATGCTTAAAAACTTTTCCTGTTTTGTTCAAGTATGTTAATTGTGAAATTAAACATCTTTTTAATTTATTTTAAGTTGTTAAAAAATTCAGAAGTATTTAGGCTTTTTTTTTTCACTTTAAAAAAAAACTTTTGAATTGGCTGTTACTAAGGCTTTATTGTTTTTAAATTTATTATTATTATTATGAGGTATTGTCTTTATGAAGACAAAATCTTTGTAAATGTAGGAATCTGTATTTCATATGAACCAAAATTTTTAAAATTATTAAAACTCTATTACAGCTTTAATTTATTTTTAAAATGCTATTCCTTATGAGTAAAAATATTGTGTTAATAATTTCATTTGCATTTTTTTAGATATTGGAGAACTGTTTTTACATTTTTATTCTCGAAAGAAGATCAAGGGAAATTTGAAATGCTCCATGAAAGAGTAAAACGTCCAGAAGGTACTAGAATCTTATTTTACTTAAACATTAAATTTAGTATCAAAGGACAAATACTTTTCACATTTGAAAGTTGGGGGGGGGGAGTCATAATTTATCTGAAACTAATTCATTAAAAACTTCATATTTCTGACAATGCATTGCTTAAGTAGCTTTGAAGATTGGAAGTGGAAAATAGGGAAAAACTGCAACAAATTCCCATCTTTCATTTTAAGGGGAAGAGCATACTTCAAAGAAAAAAGCATTTTTGTAACCTCATAGTTAAAGTATTGCCAATTTATTGATTTCCATTGAGTTGCCAGTTACATAAGAGGCTTTCAAAAAAATTGAATGGACATTTTGATCACTCATTAGATAAGATTTAAAACATTTGTTCATTAGATTTTATTTAATTTAGTAAATTCATTTTTTATTGTATTATTATGTGCCAAATGGTAAGACTGAAATTATTGTTTATCCTAAAGCTTTAGAGTTACAATTAATTAATTAATTATTATTATTATTTAAAGTTAAAGATTCTAAAAACTCTTAAAGGATTGAATATGGGAATAGAAAATTGTTAGACATAAAGGAATAGATTTTCTACATTTTCTTGTAAACCAATAGAACAAAATGCAGGTGGAGCTATAGATGCCGTAACTATTGTGTTTGTGTGCATGCACACATATACAGTCGAACCCACTTATAACGAGCCCGCATTTAGCGAGTTTCTGGATTTAACGAGCAAAATGGAGTGTTTTGTTTGGTACAATGTTATAAATGTATTAGAATGTATTCCTTTTACGAGCAATTTTTTCACGTCTTATTGGATTTAACGAGGTAAAAATTTTTGAAAACATAGAATAGTATCAGAAATAATTTGAAATTATGTAAAAAATGCTCATCCACTCATCGAATTTATCTTCAAGGTTATCAGCATATTCATAGAAAAAGGGGGAAAGGCTAGCTATCACGGACAAAGACACCTGTCTCGTTCTCAGAAGATAAGGAAAGAATTTTGAGGGGAATAGAAGGGTGGGGGTGTTTGTAAAATCATTTCCGGTTTCAGCGTCGCATGTTCTGCATGTAGAGTGTGCTACGAAGGTGCATTCTTCTTGAAAGCGTGCTTTTTATTCAGCGGTTCGAAATGTCGAAAAGAAAAGTTTTATCCGTAAAAGAAAAAGTTGAAATTATAAAACTCTTAGATAAGGGTGAAAAAAATGTTTCAATTTGTAAGCAGTATGGGCTTTCTTCTTCATCTGTGTCAACTCTTTTGAAAAATAAGGAGTCTTTAATGAAAGCATACGAAGCAAATGTGATTGATTGCAAACGGCTAAAGAAATGCGAAAAGGAAGATTTGGATGAAGCTTTGTTGAAATGGTTTTCTCAACAGCGAAATTCTCGTTTGCCAATAACTGGGCCAATCCTGAAAATCCAAGCTGAAAAATTTGCTGCTCAACTAGGATACACAGATTTTTCATGCTCTAATGGATGGTTACATCGCTTTAAGGAAAAGGAAAAAGGAAGTGAATGTAGTGATAGTGACATAGAAGATGAAATTCTAGTTAGAAAAGTTACTTGTTCCAGTGCTGTGGAATCATTGCAAAACCTCTCACAGTTCTTTGAAGGTACAGAAAATGCAGATGATGAAACATTTAATGCTTTAAGTGTCTTGAGACGAAAATTAAATGAAACAAAATTTTGTAAAGCTAAACAATCAACGTTGGATAAATATTTCTTCATTGCTCAATAAAACAATCTGGACGCAATTCACGTAAGTTATTTTTTGTGTATCATTTTTTGTGTCAACCTTGAATTCGGATTTAGCGAGCGACTGGATTTAACGAGCATTTTTCTGTTTCCCGAGTCCCTCGTTACATGCGGGTCCTACTGTATATGGTATTATTCTACATATGTTCATCATTCAGTGTCAGTCTGTTCTTATTTTATATGCATTAACTCATCTGTTGTTGATTTTTTTCAAAGGCTTCTTGGGAGAACGAGAGGAATGCTTAAACATTTTAAAGACAATTGAAGACCTGTTCATTATTATTAAAAGAAAATGGCCAGACATTCAAGTTCCTGTTGCAGAAGTTCGAAAGATTAAAGAATTGACCGAAGAATCATTTTCTAACCTGAGTGAAAGTGAAAAAAATTTAATAAACATTGAAAAGTAAGTTTTTTTATATGAAAAAATACTATAAATTGGTACTTTGTTTTGATTGAATAATCAGGGTGGTCAGCCGACTGGAAACAGGGAAAATTAGAAATAGTCGGGAAACTCCATGAGATCTGGAAAAGTTTGGGAAATTTATTCTCAAGCCGGTATTTTCTTATATTATTGTTGTCGAGGCTGTCGTTTTGGTTCAAATATTTAATTTGTGTATTTTGAGCATTTATTCTTACCATAATTTTCTTAACCTTATAGTGATCATAAATGATTTTTATTCTTGTGCAAGTGCTTATTTTTATTCTTTCTGTCAGTTCTTATTATTATGTATCTTTTTATTACATTTCATCCATGTTTATAACTATATAACTGTTGGGAAAATATCTTAAGTTGTAAGACATATATAAATTTTTAAATTTTACAGTAAACTGAGCTGATTAGTTTCTTGTCAAAACCAAAATAGTGCCTAAAAACTCCTACTTATCAGATACATTCAAATAAAAAAATAATTTATTTATATACTTCAATTGTGTTTACTGTCTAAACATTTTATTTATTTTTGCATTGCAATTTTATTTGAATTTCAATTTTTATTATCATTTACAGTGCAATAAAGCAGACAGAAATGAGCTGTTGTATTGAGGTTTTCAACCATAACTGGACAGTTATAAATCATCTGTGGTAAATATGATTTTTTTTTTTTGTATTAATAAGTAGACAGCTTTATTTACTTGATTTAAACATATTTGTTTGTATTTTTGAGAGAGTGGCTTTGTTGTGCAGTTTTAACTTCATAATTATAAAATCCTTGGGGTAAAATCCTCTTTCTGGTGTGTTGTGGAATTTGAAGAGGGTGATACTGGTTTGAATTTTCTTACTATTTATCCAAGGTTGGAATTTATAAAGTCGAACGCCCAACAGCTTTTCTGCTTTAAACGGGGGTGGGGGGGATAATCTGATTGTCAAATTATTAGAAAACTAAATTTCTAACGGTTATTTTTGCAACATAGTTTATTTTTTCCCATTTCCAATAAATCCATCCTGTTTTTAGGGTAGCAGTATAAAACTATAAATTATCTTGTGAATAATTAGCCTAATTTCTTTTTCTGCCTACATCTCCAGTTAAATATGTTTTTCCATAAAATGAGTAATTTTTAAGACAAATATAATTTGCTTAGTAAAACAACTAAAACTAGATGTTCTATGTAAATGTAAATTTTACTGATCCTTTTTGCTTGAAAATATTTGCTAAATTTCTTACAACTTGAATTATAAATTGTTATAATTTCTTATGTTACTATTTTAGTGGATGTACTTTGGATTTCTGTGGCATACCTCATGACCTTGTATATGATAAAAGTGTTCCATTTCCTCCTAAATCTGAATTTATTCGTATCATGCCAAAATTACAAACATCTTTGAGTCGATTGAAAGATGTCATGGAAAAGTGAGTTTTTTCCCCCTTCCTTTTTCTGTATTATTTCTGAGATGATTAGGAACCATGATTTTACTAAATAAAACATGACTTAAATTGAAATTTCACAAAATAATAAGAATCTGAAGACCAAATTTTAATATCTGTTCATAAAATAATCTATATTTTATAGTTTTTTTTAGAATGTTATTAAATGTATTGAAAAGCAACAGTTGTTATTATGTCCTAGTGAAGGAAAAATTAGTATAAAACTTTTTTATGTCGCAGTCCCAGTTGGAGTACCGGGTATTAATAATGAGATTTTCAGTTTTCAGACTACATTTTTCTTCCATATTGTTTTATATTAATATTTCACATTTAACAGATTCTTTTATTAATTATAATTTTTTGCATTCATTTTTTTTGAAAAAAAATTGTTAATTAGTTTTGAAAAGAGAATTCATGAATATTACCAATTTTTGCTGTTTCTTTTCCATTTTCCCTATAGTTATTTAAGAGTATCCTCAAAATAATATTTTCACCTGTTCATTAACATAAAACATTCAAACTGATTTATAGTGCTATTTTTTTCCCATGAAAATGCATAGCATTTACAAACATCACTTAAGATAATAGCATTAACTACAAATTATTTTTTCCTTTGAATGATTTCTTGAGATAAAAGATTTCTTCAGGTGATCACTTTAAAAAAGGGTTTGCATTGTGATTGACTTTATAATCATCTGAATTCGTTTGCCAATGCAGATTTTTCAAGTTTTTAAATGGAAGAAATTGGTTCTAATACCTGCTTTTTGTGAAAAATTTAGTAATTTTACCAAACCAGTGAGTATGGTTTCTTGGTTACATTCTCACATACTCCGATAAAAGACATAAAATTGTGTACTTATTTCCACATATAACTTGGCCAAGATCACGAATACCACAAGTACCACAGTTGGCTCCAATGCTCTTTTTTCTGAAAAAGTAATGGTTTTATTAAACCATTAGGTATGGTCTACTGGAAGCATTCACATACTGTCTAATAAAAGACATAAAATTATGAACTTACCCCTACATAAAATCATGGACTTTAGGAAAGATCATAAGTATTGAGATTTTTGAGAACCAACACTTGAGAATTTTGTTAATAATAATATAAGAAAGAAAGCCAAGTATGCTTTTTGGGTGCTTTTATTTTATTTTTTGAAAATGAAGTCAAAATGTGTCATAGAACTACAATTTTAATAACAAGATAACATACCGAATTTCATTTGTCTCTGATGTTGAGTTCTTCAACATCTTAGACTGAATTTACATGGATTTACAGATTGATAGACAATCAATTCTTTGACAGATTTGATTCAGAATTTTATGATAAAGAAAGTGAAAAAGGAAGGTGCTTTTCATTTTTTAGTACAAGGAGTTCTATTTACCAAAGAACTTTGTTTATAGATGTCTGGACAAGGTTCTACTGTAGTATATGTTGCTGTAAAATTTTATAATTTTCTTTGTAGAAGTTTATTTCTAGAAATTAGTTATTATTTTACAGTTTACCATGTCACATGATTTTAAAATTCCTGTTATACTAATTTGCAAAATTTCTAATAAGTATATTTTAAAATTAGTGGAAGTTTTAAAATAATACTTATGAAAAAATATATATATATATTTATTTTTAAAATATACGTATTATTTTTAAAGAAAATTTGTGTAAAGATATTTTCATTTTAAATTATTGAATTCCTGCAGATACACATTAAAACGCACTTGTGGAAACCAAAATTATGCATATTCATTATATTGGAAAGCAATTTATAAATTTATTTACTTTTTCAGGATGCTTCTTATTGTTAAATGCTCTTCAACAAATGGTTCTGTTTTTAAAGATTTGCACAAGATCTTAAAGGAACTTGTTCCATCATTGAATATTCAGGTTAGTTACAGTATTTGTACATTTATGCTCATAATACATAAAAACTTTAATTATCATGTGCAAACATGATATTATTTTGGTTTTGGGGTTTTTAAAGTCTTGAAATGGTGATTTATTGCTTCTGAGGCATCGATTTATCGCTTTTAGGGTTATTAAAAAATGATAGTTGTTTAATTTGGCAACTTATCCCCAATAATAAATTGTAACTTGGCACGAATGTTGATCATGTACCTGATTCTCCTATCTGGCCAATAAAGGGCAAAGGTCATAAGAAGTTTTCATCTGACAAGGCACAAAGAAAATGGCAATGAAAGTGAAACTGTGGGGTGAGGTATCGAAAGTTATATATGAAATTTCTTTTTAAATTTTCCATTTTTCTAGCTGGCAAAAAAAGTTAGGGAGCTTGAAGGTTTTTGAGATGGAGGAGGAAAACCCATTGCTTTTCTAAAAGTGGGCGATTGTGCATTACAACAGTCATATAATCATTCCAAACCAGTTTAAACTAGATTTTCAGAAGGGGAAAAAAAAAAGCCTTTGAGTAAAACGTTTTGGAGCTTGAACAATTTTGAGATGGGGGGAGGCATCATTTTCTAAATATCGAGATGCATGCGTAATCTAATAGTCATGTGATTGTTTAAAATTGATTTTTCAAGGGGGGGGGAAAAGCTTTAAAACTCGATTCTTTTTGAGATGGTCAAAAACCATCACTTCTCTAAATGTTGGTATTTGCAAAATATGAGTCATGTGAGAGCATGATGTTTTTCGGTTCTATTGATAACACATAACTTAGAAAAATAATAATAATGTTCTCACACGATAACTTGAAATTTGCAATAGCGGATTTCAATTTTTTGAAATTTTTTATATATGCTTTTTTCTCAATTTTTTTTAGCCATTCTTGAAAAGGAGAAGGTATCAAAAACCAAATATTTTAGCTGGGTTTTGAAAATGTTTTAAAAGTTAAATGCATGAAGTGATTACTTTTGCATTAATACACTGCTGGCCATTAAAATTCCAACATCATGAAGGAAAGCAAATGCGAAAAAGACATTTATTGTATGGCATGATGACAAAATGATTAAATTTGTTAGGAATTTACTGGGTTTACAAGGGTTGTGAAATCAGTAGGAATAGCTACCACCCCTGGCAGCATAAACAGCTTTTACCTGATTAGGCATGGAGTGGATCTGGGCTTGGATGACAGAAACGGCAACACATTCCATGCTACTTCAAGTCTGTACCACACTTTATCAACCGTATTAGCTGGAGAGGAGTGGCAGGCGAGTCTCTTAGCAACCTATAGCCAGATGTTTTCAATTGGTGACAGATCTGGGGACTATGCAGGCTAGGCAACAATCGAATACCCAATGTATCAAAGAAGGTCAGAACACAACGTGCAAAATGTTATCTTGTTGGAGGACATTGTTTGGCAGTCCTCAAAGATAGGGCATAACCACTGGGCAATAAAATATCAGAAACATACAGATCTGTGCTCAGATTACTTCGATCCGACCTAGAAATGTGTGTGTCGTGTACCCAATGGTTGTCCAAACCATTATACCAGGTGGAGGACCCCATGCCAATATGAAAAGCAAGCAGGCGATGTGTGGTCTCCTCGTAGCCTCCAGATATATATACAACAATAGAATAGCACAAAAAAAAAAAGTACATTAGGTCGTACAAAAATGTTGTATATTATTCTTTACAGATTAATTCCATTTTTAAAACAATCTCTTAAGAAATCTTTAAACAATATAAAATTTGTAACATGCTTTGATGAAGTTTTGTACTTTTTTTCACACACACACAAAAAAAATCCCAAATGAATCCTCTTGTATGATATCATTGTGAATCAACCAAAAGAGTCAAACAAGATATTAGAATTAGAGTATTTTTAAGACATATACATACTCTTGAATTGTTTGAGAATTCTAAAGAATTTATATTAAGTTTGGACATAGAGTTTACTATTACAAATAAGTATGGATAGACAAATGTAAATAAAAGTTTTTTTGTTATTTTTTTTTAATATGTCAGAGAAGAAATTCCATGTGAAAATAATTATAAAGTTTTAGGTCCTAATATTGTGGGCTACACATAATCCATTCAGCATTTCACTATGAACATAAATCTACTGAATGGAAAACAGATGTTATTCTAAGAGGAAAGTATAGCATACTATCCTACTAAGATTAGCTTTTTCACTTATATTGCTAATATTCTGTAAAACATGCAAAGATTGAATTTGCTTGTAAAGTCTAAAAAATGTATACAGAACAAGCTTAAAAGTCCAAAAATATTTCTTGATTTTTGGGAAGTTGTAATCACAATTCTTGTGTTGTTGCATGGTAATGCAGCTGTAGAAGATGGATTTAGTATCATTGAAAATCTAAAAGATTCTTTAATTCATCTAAGAACTTTTTATCATATAAGCTGTTATGTAGGTGTTTTAAATGCTCTGATTTGCTTCAGTATGGCAAATGAGTTCACTATTATAAAGCTTTAGAAGAGCAGAAAGAAGAGGATTTCAACAAATGAAAAGCAGCATTGTAAATGGAATTGTTGCAAAAGAAAAAAAAAAATTAAACTGATCTGTAGAAGTTGTAAAAATTGATGCTCAAATATATGAAACAGCGAAAATAAAAATTTTTAAAAAATCATATTGCTTAGTGCTCTTTTTTTTTTTTTTTTTTTTGTTAAGCAATCATTAAAGGGCTTGTGTCATAATAGTAAACATGTTATTTTGTGTTTTATTTCATCCAAGTCCTTAATTTTGTGTGACTTAAAATTAAAGGGCACAAGCGGTAATCACCGCCCCTTAATGTATAATTTGTTTTGTTAAATTTTAGACAATAAATGAAGAGAAATTGTTTTTCCTACATGTAAATATAAACATTTATGTAATATACTATTATTTTGTGTAATGTTAAATTGTTGCTTCCTTTCTTTGCTTTTACCGCTCTTTAAAACTGGAGTATTATTAATTCGATTGCATGTATGTATGTACAGGAGAAAACAGAGAATTTTTATGCCAAATTTCAGTGGTGGTCCTGTTTTAGTCAAATTTATTTATCACAATCAATGAAAGATTTAATTTTATTTGGTTTCTTGAGAAAAAAATATAAAAGTTGAAAATTAAAAGTAGACATAAATTACTTTATATGTATGAAGCATTAATATTAAATTCTGCAATAACTATTTATGTAGAAAATTTTACATACTAGATTATCCCTACTGCCATTTAAATGAAAAATAATTTTATTCAATTTTAAATTTAAAAAAGTAATTAAATAATTTAATGGAAAGATCTTGCTTCTAATTTTCTTTAGAATATTCATAACAGGTATAATTGAGAAAGTAAAATGTTCTACATTAATTTACCTCTGAATAATTTAAGAAAATCAATTATTTATATTTAAAGAAAGGTCAATATCTAAGGTCAGGTCTTTTTTAAATCTCATTGGTATTTATATGAGTTCTTGAAAAATATTCTTAAAAATATTACTTTTTTAATACTATATTACATTTAATATGTTTTCTTTTTAGGTTGAAAGGATAAGCGTTCAACACTTTTCAGCAAAGGTTGTTGAAAGATTTTGCCGCTTACCTGAAAACAGGTATATATTTTTGAATTTTGAAAATTTTATTTTGTTATTATTAATTAAACTATAGGTTGTAAATTAACTATTTTTGTTGTCTATTCCATTAAGGATAACTTTCATCTTATAAGTAATCTAAAAAAAAGGTATTAGATAAATAAGCTAATATGTCTTACATTTGTTATTAAATTGATATTTTAAATAAAATAATGCAGAAAAAAGAGGTATTAAGTTTTGGAAATTTTAATTATTATCTATAAAGCATATTTGTATTATTCACTGTTACAGTTGATACTTTAGAACACTGAAAATCTTTAATTTTACATCTAGCATGATTCTAGATAAATTTTTTTAATCAGTAATATTATATACGTTATTCAAAAAAAAATTCTTTTTAAATGGATGTATTTATAATTTAAATTATTTAGCACTAGTATATGCTACTAGCATTTTTACAAGAACGTTATTTTGATTAGAAGTGAGGGGATGTAAAAAGAATTACCACAAATGATAATATTTTCTATTGGATAGATATAGCTGAAAGTATTCTGAATTAACCTTTAATTTGATAACCTGATAATTACTATAATTTTGTAATTTGTTTTGTATAATAATATAAACATTATAAAGCTAAAAAAAATCAAACCAATTTTAGATTTTCGAGTGTATTTGTATATGATATATTTCAATATATAGACGCAGATTTCAGTTCACTTCATATATCACTTTGTTGATATCATTAAGTGTTACATCCGATGCTACAGTCACAATGAATAAACATTTCTACTTAGCTATAAGAAAACATATTGCTGTTTATGGCTATTTTCTTACATTATGTGTACATTTTTCATTTCAGATCAAGAATAGAAGAAGGATACAAACAGTTACTTAATTTCCATGAGAAACTTGGGAATGCACTTCATGTTTTGTTGACAGAAAAATGAACAATTTGAAGGGGAAAAAAAAAAAAGACTTATAGTGTAGTACACTGTAGTGCTAAGCACTTGTTTGGACATGTTTAATTGGAACAAGTTAAAAACATATTTTAATGTTGCATTCATTGCTCATTTTAAATGTACTTTATTGAAATTCAAAAGCAAGTTTCTTAATTTTTTTTCTATGTGTACATATTTTAAAATCTGTATAAAATTTCATCGTTATGTCTGTTGAGCTTTGGGCAGAAAAATAGTCTTAAATATATTTGTCAAAATTATTTTGAACTAAATTCACAGTAAAATAAAGAAGCTGGAATTGCCTTGCCATTTATTTTGTCACAATTACATGTCAAATTGTGTAGAAAAAATACATATTAGGAAGAAGAAAAAAAAAATCAGAAAGGAAAGCATTTAGTTCTTGGCAATCAGAAAATATGAAAGATTTTATAAGAAGTTCTATACTTTTGAAAGGAAAATGAACAGTTTCCTTATAAATGAAATTATACATTTCCATACTTGCTATTATGAATACTTTTGTATTATAAATTTCTCATTTCCATACTAATGAAATGATTTTTTTAATAATATAATCAAATAAGACTCATTTCTGTTATGTTGTTATATATTTAAGTTACTTTTTTGTAATTAAGTCATTTCTCATTTGTGTTGTATGAATGTATTGTGTATTTACATTTTATTCAAAAATTTCATTAATTGTTTTTGTAGTTAGGTAATTTTTATTTAAGAGTAATTTCAGAACATAAATTTAATCATAAACCCATTCTTTAAAGGAAAGATTTCCTTATTTAATTCATATACCTTTTTATATTTAATTCTTTCTTTACTATTAAAGTTGAAGTTTCTTTATCAGATAATATGAAGCTTACTAGAGAAGCTTGGATAATTTTTATTTCTTGTAAATCATCTATTTTGCCTCTGTATTACTTGGTAACTTAACGTCTTCATGTAATAAAAGGCCCTCTATATTGTTTTCTGTTGATTCAGAATGTCACAGTACAATCTAGCACATATTTCTCATGTGAAGTTTTAACTTTTTATTTTTTTAAAAATATATAGCCTGTTTATTTTCATATTCTAAATGTGTTGATTTGTAAGACAGTTTTTGAAATGCAAATCCTATAATCAGTATATTTTTTTCTAAAAATATAAATATTTGAAATTCATTTTTTTAACCATTTATTTTCTTTATCATATTATGTTTATGTGCATTTATGTCGGTACAGTGCAATAAGTTGTGCTTGTTTTATCTGTATCAAAATCCTTTCTCTGAAGTTTCATTTTTAAAAACATTGTATATTAATTCTTCAAACTCTGCTATTAAGATTTTCAAAACTGCCATACACAATCTGTGATATCATTGTGTATATACATTTTAGTGTTTAGTTTTTGTTCAAAGTTTATATCTTATGGTAAATAAATTTTTAATTCATTGATATTTTTCCTATTAGTTTTATCTTAAACAGCATTTTTATTTTTGATGAAATATTTTTAAAAATGAATGTGGGATTCCTTTAATTTTAAACATTATTTAATGTTGTAAGCTGCAAAGTGAATGGCAAAAGTGATTCGGGACACTTTTTCAGTATGTAGGTGGTACTGTTTATCCATATTTGATTACAATGAAAGAGACTAATTAAACATGCATTTTTACAACTTCATAATATTTTATATTTATACATCATAAAAATGGAATTTTTTTATATATATTAGAGAAAATAGAATTCAATTCCTTTAAGTGCTCAAAATTTGAAGGATTAAAATTTGTAATCAGATTCAATAGATAATCCTTCCTTCTCTCATGAATTGGTCAGAAGTTTTTGTGACATTTCAAACTACTAATGAGAGAAACATCTGTGGTAATTTCAAATTTAGCTTCAGACGATAGTAAATTAATCTCTAAATTAGACCCCCCCCCCAAATTTGTTAATTTTGTTGCACTGTTATAGGATTTAACTAAGCAAAGATGACACATTTCCACTGAAACATGGATTTTTGGAACTGAATTTTTTCATTCTTGAGATTAATTTTCTGTTATGCAATAATTCTACAATATTTTTTTATGTTTCAGTCTTTTTTTAATTGATCAATTTATTATTCATTTTATCATTTATTTAACTTCTGAGTATTTATGTTTGGCTTAATTCATTAATTTATAAAATGTGGCGAGAAGGGTGTTCGGTCTCTGATAATATCTCATTTTAAGTTATATGAGGATATTCAAAATTATGGTTCATGTTTGAATTACAAAGTTACAGCAATTCTATTCATACAACACCATAACATACTGTTATGAAGACAGAAATCTGGTGAATTTCACCAGTATGCTAAAGATATTTCTGAGGGACTGAAATGTATGCTCCTTCTCTGAAAAAGTATATTGTGTTTTTCAATCAGTTTACTTGTTGATAGATTTTCTCATAAGGAAGTGTGCTTACTGCAATGACTCTCTTGTCAAAACTTCTGGAAAATGAATCATAAGTTCATATACTCAGTCATAATTCTTAGTACTGAAAACAGTTCTTGTTTAAAAGTTTATATGCGTAAATATGTATACGTCTCGCTTATGATAGTTTGTGAAGTCGATAAATTGAATAGTTATGATGGAATATGAATAAGTGAAACATATACTGTAGAAAGCTTAAAATTCCCTGATGAAATCATCATGCTCACTCGATAATATGCTGTAAGAGATTTCTGTGCAACATACATTATCGCTTTTTGTATATAGATTGTTCGCCAATAGCATGCGTTTAATAAATAAGTACCTCTTTTTTTTTTTTTTTTTTTTTACTCTATTACGAAGCATATACACTCACATACAGGACTTTGAATTTTAAAAAAAATCTGAGTCCTTGTGGCAAACACACTCTTGCCTAAGTTACACAATTTTATGCTAAGGGAGGATAATACTTTTATCAGAGGGCAGATCATTTCGCTGATATATTAACAGCATGCTAGAAATAAATAGAAGCAAAAAATCCGCCAAAGGTCGCAAGCTGTATTCATGCCAAAGATGGATATTTCATTACTATTGTTCACCAACAGCATACAATTATAGTGCAGGGGCCAATTTTCTTTTATTTTAAAATATTCAGCTCTCGTGTATGTGACTCGAAAAATAAAAATTATCTCTCGTGTTCATTTATAACCTTACCCAAATTCCACAATTTTATGTGGGACAGGCATATAACCTCTATTATAGAGTATACAAGAAAGTTTTGGGGTAACCATTCCCACTGTCTTAGTCTAATACAGGATGTCTACTGTAATCATGGATAATTTCTAAATTCTTAGGGACAGGAAAAGGGTTCCATTTGGAAGAATACTTTAAATAACAATAGAATTATATTTTATGTTTTTTGAAATAAATGTATATTGGTTGAAAAAAATATGAAATTTAAAATTTTATATAAGTATCCCAATACCATTAGTTAATTCAGTTTTTAAAAAAGTTTCACTTTACTTCTACAAGAATTGGATGAATTATAAAATTTTGAATTTCATTATTTTAGACCAATTTCTTTTTCACCATGAAATGATTTCTAATTGCCAAAGACAGACAATCAAACTCCTCATTCAGATTCTTCAATGTATTTTTTTCAGAAAATGCAAAAATTATTAATTATTATACTATTATTTGCAAAATAATTTAGCAATCACATTTCATTTTTTTTATTCATTGCATTTTTAAAAAGCTAGGGCAGATTAAGAATATGAACTAAAATTTGCAATTATGAAGCTTTATAGGAGTAAATATTACAATTTCATTTCAAGAAATATCAAATGAATATGTGATGGAATTTCATTCCATATCCTTTTTCATTAACGCCATTTAGAAAATTTGAACTCTAAATACAAATATCTAAGTATTAGGTGTCTTCTAATGAAAGTTTGAAGCAAATATTTTCTACTATGGCGAACAATTTTTATTTTTTTAAAAAAATTATATTTATATATTTTTTTCAGCGAAAAAATGAATAACTATTAGCATATAGTTTCAAAATCTAAATCACCAGATGACTACATTTCAAGGATATCAACGTCGAGCAGCTTATAATAATTGTTCCTTGAGTCGTGCTTCCAAATAGGAGCGCATCTGTCAAACAAGGAACTACTGCTATCATCATAAAGAAATATTTTGTTTTTATTATAAAATACAAGCAATATTGAAACCCAAATTAATTTAAAGAGTAAGTTTCTTTTAAATTAAGCTTAAAACATCAAAATGAAGACATCTGTGTAGTAAAATTAAAATCAAATAATAAAAAAATTCTTTTCATAGATTGCGTAAAAAATTTCTTTAAAATATAACAAAATATTAAAAGTAAAGATTGCCTTCATTGCATTACCTCAAAAAAAAATCGAAAAAAATGTTTAAAAAATTAAAATTTGATCAATAGATTCCAGTTATAACCAGTTTAGAAATTTAAAAATACATTTTGATTCCTTAGATAGAGAGAGAGAGGAAAGAACAACGGAATATTGTCAAAACCATTAATGGACTAAAAACGGTGTAAAAAATGCAGTTCCTCTTAAACCAGGATACTCAATTTAAGATATATTACTTGTATATTTTTTGTATCAAATTTTTATTTAAATCAATTTGTGAAAATGCGCCTAAAACGCAAATTCAACTTCGTATACTATTTACCGCATGCCAGGAATTAATCACTAATAAACTCTCTAAGGATTGTGTCATTAAATAAGTCTCAGAAAGTCTGAATAACACTTTGATGTCATTAAGTAAATCTCGGAAATTCTGAATAAGACTTTGGTTACACTAATTGTGCAGTGTAATCAATTAATAGTTTATCAGCGTTAACTTGCGATAGAATTGTATAATTTTGTTATATTTTTTTGTACCTTTTAAATTATTGCGATACTTCTTTGTTAGTAAATGTACTCAAAACATTGAATTTTGAATTCGTCTTTCATGTCTTTGTGTGCTTGACGAAAATGCTTAATTTTAACTCTCGTTTCATTGAAAATAATACAAAATGGATTCGACAACTCTTGTCCTCCAAATATGTAAGCATAAGACAATTTTATGAGTTCAGAGTTTCACCAGTTTCCCTTCTTCTGGCTAGAATTAATGTCGGAAAAATAAATCAATAATAGACTTCAAAGTTATTAATTTTGGGATTCATTTGTACAAGTTAGATCAAAGATGAATGGAAGTTAGTAACAAATATAAAAAAGAAACTGATACTTTATTTCTTAAAAGTTTTGGTGAAGGAGTTGCCAGAAATCACATCCCAATTATGTTCTTATTATCATAGATCTCTGAATATCTTCAATGTGTCGAACACCTAAAATTTGAGAATGATTAAGAAAAATTAGATTTTCAAATATTTAGATTCATGCAGTTCAAATATATCCCAATTTTCATCATCATGAATTGCTTTGTTTTTAAGCATTTTTATTCAACGATTTGTTTCATATTTATAAAATTGGAATTTTGCAAACCATTCTTCACTCCCTGATGTTCTAGGAATTTTAAATTTTGTAAACATATATACTCGATGATGACAGAACGATGTAATATTTCCAGAACTTAATTAATAATTGGATTTTGGTATTCATCCAGCAATGGGTATTATCATTTCAAGAAACCTGGTAAGTTCCAATTATTTATTATATATTTTTATATAATATAGTATTTATTCTAAATAGTGAATTAAAAAGATTATTTTTGTTAAAGCCATTCGAACTTGTTCATTACTTGTAACATTGCGTTGTACGTGATATTATAAGCGTTAGGTGTAAGCAACCATAAAGCATAATAAATATTTAAGTTAACGATTCACTGTTAATCTCCCTGTTAATCTCTCTATTTCATTAAGTGTTGAAACTTTACTTTGTTAATTGAGTTATAGTCATTTCTTTTCTTGTTCGCATTTTTTTCAAGTAATTTTAATTTTAATTTTTGAATATTCAGCTTTCGTCTACCTTCAAAACTTGAATTCACCTTCCCCATCCAATATTCAGAATTTTCGCTGTGGAATTCTAAGATCTATTTATTAGAAGCGCACGCCTTGTAACGTCATAATCCTTTTTATTTTCTCGTATACGTAGTATAGAGAAAGTATACTAATCGTCAAAAAATTCGAACTCGAGATTTTGACGAATCTCCTCGTTTTAGACCACCCTGAGTTCGAAAAACATATTAAAAAAATGTCTTGTCCGCCCGTTGATCTATCTGAGACAAAGATAACAAAAACACTTTGAGTAAGACGGATGAAGTTTGGTATACTGTCTTTACCTCAAATGTGTTGATTTCTATCAAATTTTGAGTAAACTCTGTTCAAAGGAAGTCGGTCGGTCTGACAGAATATAATTTTATACGATAGTAACAAAACAAAGAGAGCTAGATAGATTAAATTCAGTACATATATTTTGACAACTATAATGTAGATATCTATCAAATTTTGAGCCAAATACAACGAGGGGTTGACCATCTGTTGGTCTGTTCTTTCAGAAACATATAAACGCTGCGACTCAAAAACACAAGGATTTACATATATCAAATTTGTTGTGGAATTTTGTGATTGCAAGTGTTGCTTTGGGTCAAATTTTTATTTCAATCGATATGGAAAAATGCGTCTAAAACGCAAATTCTATTTTAGTATACTATTAATCGGATGCCAGGATTAATTGCCAAAACACTCGCCAAGAATCACAAGATAGGTTCAGGTTCAGTAAAAATGCTAATATTCACATCAAAGGCTAATATTTCGCTTTTGTTGCATGCCAATTCCATGCAAAGCATTTTTTGGGATAACACCTTTATTAGAGAGTGTACAAGAAAGTTTTGAGGAGACCACTCCCATTTTTTTTTTCTCTGCAGTATAAGAGATGAATTCCAAAATTATACTGACACGACTCATTTAATATTCATCATGAAAACAGAGATTTACATCTTTAGAATCAAAATACATTTAATAAAAATACTTGAACATTACAGGTTGTCAAAAGCGAGAAAACTGATTGGTGATATTTATAATCGTTCATGCGCCTAAATCTATTTCTCCACAGTAGCGTAAAGAAGCGTTCACACGAAGCCAACTATTACGAGCAATAGAAGGTTACGCCTATCTCAGGAAGATCCCCGTGACACCAATGGGACAATGGCAAATAGATGCTCCGATGAGACAACTATTTGACATTTCCCCAGAAAAATCACGTGTACCATTCGAGTCATGTGATCTTTCTGAGGTAGGTATGATCTTCTATTGCTCGCAATATTTGGCCTCGTGTGAACACTTCTTTAGTCTGTTTTCCGTTAGAATATAAAAATCTTACTGAGTATTAGGTTCTACTAAATCTTTTCTTATTGCTTGAAACGGTGATACATCTCAGAGTGGAGATTTGCTATTTGTAACAGTTTTATTGACTGACAAAGAATAATAAAATTCAGTATAAGAATATTGAATTTTATGCTGGTACATACCTACGGCTTGCATCGTCATAAATAATTCATCTTTCAGTATTTGCAAAATTTTTCTTACACCATTTTCTCCCTGAAAGACAAGATGTACTTCTGTGATCAAAAATGTATTTAGAATGCTTCAATTAAAATACATCTATAGATGTTAACAGATATCGTCTGTAAATATTTATCAAACATTATCATGACTTCTATAAACATCTGGTAATAGTCAGGAATTTATTTCATTTTATCGTCTGAAAATAATTGCTTTTAACGTCAGAAGAATCTACTCTGTTGAATTTGCGAAATTGTGAATGTAGTTGAGCAAAAAAACGTATATTAAATTTTGTTTCTACAATGAAATTTTGCTTCAAAAACATTTGCAATGTTGCAAAAAAGAAAAAAAAATTAATGGTTATTATTTATCAAAAAAAATTATTTAATTGGTATAAAGAGTTTATAGATGGTAGAGAATCCGCTGTAGATTCGCCACAATCTAGTAGCTCATCCACTTCGATTCATGATTAAGATGTTGATGAATTCTGAGAACTGGTGCTTGATAATTGTTGTTTTATAATAAAGGACATTATTGTACAAGCTCTTAAATCATTTTGTTTCTGTCAAGCAATTCTAAAAGATAATTTGGGGTTGCGAAGCGTCATTTCTTGAGTTGTTCCAAGAACTTTTAATTTGTTCCAATTAAAAGTTCTTGGAACAACAGTTTCCTCAATTAAGTGGTCCGAGCGATTCTCTTTCATGACGATTCATTTCCAAAATCCATTATTACTGGTGATGAAACTTGAATATATGCTTTTGATATAGAAACAGCTCAACAATTAAATGAATGGCGCTTGAAAGGTGAAGTAAGACCGAAAAGACCACGTCGATGTTCGCTGAAAAATCAAGGTAATGTTAGCTGCTTTCATTGGTTCCCATGGTATTGTGTAATATGAATTCTTACTAACTGGTTGTACAATCAATAAAGATTATTATTTGAGTTTTTCATGTGATTTGCATAAAGCAATTAGTTTAAAAATGATCTGAAATGTGTCGAGAAAACTCATAGATTTTAAATGAAGATAATGCGCTTTCTTACAGTGCAGTTATTATATGTGAGTTTTTAACCAAAAGTTATAACAAATACGATTTCACAAGCTCGGTATTTACACAATGTGATATTTTTCTTATTTTTAAGGTTGAAATATGTTTCTTCATGGTTACAGTTTCGAATCCATTAAATCCATAAAAGAAAATTCTCAACGAATTCTGAAGGGGTTTCACAAAAATAAACTTTAGGACCTATTTCGATAATTCGATGAAACATTGGTAGGAGGTCATTGCAATCGGTAGAGATTATTTTAAAAAAGATAAATTTTGAGAAATAAATTGATAATTTTTTTTTTATGTTCCCGTTTCGGGTACTTTTTTTCACAGTAATAATTTTTTTTCTATACCAGATTAAAATCATATTTTCTAAACCAACTAGTTTTTTTCATTCCTTTTTCGTATACTAAGTATATAATCAAATTCACATTGATGACTACTCCGATCATCCGCCGGTAGGTACACAGAAAAACTTAAATGACCAGACCGCCGTGACAGCAACGCTAGCGGGAACTTTGGTTGAGTCCTAAGGGTCATTACTGGCCACGGTACAACCCTTCCCTATGAAAGTAAGTTCCGTCATCAATGGGAGGAGCCAGACCTCCATCTTTTCGTGCACCCACAAGGGATACTAAGTTTATAAATAAAAAAATATTCTAATCTTTAAAAAATTCGATTCTCCAAATTTCGACGAAACTCAACAGTTTAAACCTCCTTGAGCAGGAAAAACAAGTTTTTGAAATTATGTCTATTTATGAACACGGCTGAACCCATTCAGTTAGAGTAATGAAATTTGGTATGCATTTTTAACTCCAAATTAATAGATTTCTATTGAAATTTGAAAGAATTCCTTTAAAAAGAAGTCTCTTGTTCTGTCTATATGCTTATAACTGAAATAAATAGATATCTGAATGTTATATCTATTTGTTTGATTTCAATGAATATATTCATTTGTTTTCATACACCAAATACATAAATGAAATTTGGTATAGAGATTTATCATAGAATCTATTTCTAGGTAAATAAGCGGAAAACAATTTCACATACGCCCAGAGCAAGTCCCCAGATTGCGGGTCTTCCGATAAATACAGCTTTCGCTCCCAAAGCCAGAGAAATGAAGACGTCACATCCGCTCCTAACGCCACCGTCTAAATACACTTCAGTTCCGGTCTCTGAGACAGCATCCACGACTTCTTTTAAAACATCAATCTAAGAGAGATAATTCTGATTTATATTTTATATTAAATAATCGGTATTTTAAAAATAGATTTCATTATTTTATAATTCTTTATTGTATCTTGCATAGATTCCATTATCTTATAATTCTTTATTATATCTTGCATATATAAAATATACATGCTCACTGTTTAAAGAATATTTCATATATAAGTGAGTGACCATTTAGATAGATTAAAAAGTAAAAGAATTGTTAAAATTTATGAATATATCAGGACCAAAGCATATTTCAGTGTTGGAGCAATAATAAATTCTTGTTTATAAGTTAAAATCGCAAGGGAATATTTCCATGAGTTTTATGCAGATCGAATGGATACTATATATTACGCACTCACTTGTTTTTCAAAAGCTATTGCGTAAATTGACTTGAATGCGTGTTTGAGCCTCTATTTTGCATTATAATTAATCAGATTGAAAATGTAATTAATTAACTTTATAGTAAAAAAATCTTATTTAAAAGTTTGTAAGCATAATGTATTATTAATTAATTGATAAACTATTTTAAAATTAATTTTAAAAGAAGTAAACATATTAATAATGTAAATATTCATGAAAGGATCTCGAAACCTAGTAAAAAGGGAATGAGATATGTTAATTTAATATACACTGGTGTGCAAAACTTAAGCAACAATGCAAATTTTAAGCAGATAGCCATGAAATTGAAATTGCAGAAAAGGAGTTCTTGCGATCAGTACAATGAACACGTAATTCAAGAGAAAGGTCATGCGTATGCAAATATCAGGAACAAAACGTCACAGGCGACGTGAGCGTACGCAAAACACGTGCGGAAGGCGCGCGCAGTTCAACACTACAATAAAAGGAAGGACGGAGACGCAGTTAAAGACATTCGCTGCAAGTGCACGTGAGTTAATTCGTGAAATATGGCTAGCAGAAATCACCTGGATGATTTCACACGTGGAAGAATGATCGGAAAGCTGGAGGAGGGGCGTAGTGTGACCAGTGTAGCTGAAGAGTTCGGAATCAACAAAAGTGTCGTTTCGCGCGCTTGGAAAGCCTTCCAAACCGCAGGTACAGCAGTGAGAAAGGTTGGTGGTGGCCGCCCCAGAAAAACAACTGCAGTGGATGACCGACATATCGTCCTGCAGGCGAAAAGAACCCGAAACCAGCCAGCAAGCGCCATTGCTCAGCAACTGTGTGCAGCAACAGGGCGACAAGTGTCGCGTTTTACTGTATCCAGACGCCTTCACAAAGGTGGCCTATTCTCCCGCCGTCCTGAACACTGCATCCCTTTGACAGTTTCCCACCGGCGGCACCGTTTAGAGTGGTGCAGGGAGCACAAAAACTGGACATCTCATCAATGGAGTCGTGTCCTCTTTACAGATGAGAGTCGTTTTAGTGCCACAAGCGATTCCCAATGCCAGTTGATTTGGAGAGAGGTCGGGACACGGTTTCATCCCAGTAACATCACGGAAAGAGACCGTTTCGGTGGTCCTGGAGTTGTCGTCTGGGGAGGCATTATGATGAACGGGCGGACTGAGCTCCACGTTTTCGACAGAGGTTCTGTAACTGGAGATCGCTATTGTCAGGAGGTGATCCTTCCCCATGTGCGTCTGTTCCGAGGTGCCATTGGATCAGACTTCGTTTTTATGGATGACAATGCACGACCACACAGGACTCATGCTGTTGAGGAGCTCCTGGAAAGAGAAGATATCACTCGAATGGATTGGCCGGCGTGCTTCCCTGATTTAAATCCGATAGAATTTAATCAGGGGAGGCTTTGGGGAGACGCCTTGCGGCACGATTAGATCCTCCTGGGAACACCCGACAACTTAAACAGATGCTGAATGAGGAATGGGCACTCTTACCTCAAGAACTGTTGGACAATCTGGTGCTGAGTATGGGGAGACAGTTCGAAGCAACCATTGCAGTAAGGGTAGGGCATATACCATACTAAGGAACATCTGCTTGCTGTTCTTCCTCTTGGACAGACAATCATGTGTAACGATAGTATGAGTTCAATAAAGCCTTTTTTTTTGATTCCATACTGTATGCATTGTATTCATTTCTGCGCATCTATGCTTTCGTCATTCTTTCAGAACAAAATGCTGTATCTCATTTCTGAATGTTATGTATCTCAGATGATTTCTCGTGAAGTTATGGTAAAAAACATACCTGTTGCTTAAGTTTTGCACGCCAGTGTAGCTTACAGTTAGGCTATCATATAGTTTTGAAATTACACGAAAGCAATTTTGGACAAATCTCAATTCCATGATCAACAGAAGAGTACGACAGTCTCTCGATAAATCACACCACATCAGCGATAAATAGTTTGATCCTGACGGACGTAATATGCATTGATTTATTTACAAGTGATTTTTTTTTGTTGATGCAGTAGAGCTGTGAGACTCTGCCATGAGGCTCTGCAGTCTTTAGAATGTGCTTTGGAAGTAAAATCAGATATTTAATTATTTAGATTTTTAGTCTTCCATTAGCACCTCACAAACATATGGTTTTGGGTAATACGAATTTCTTATATAAATTATTTTTAACCCTTTTACAAAATACTGTTGCCGTAGTTTAACTTTTTTTGTAGTTTCACTCATTTATCTTTTTTGAACCGAATATTTTAAAATGGAAATAAGATTTTTTTTCCCCACAATTTCTTACTTTAAGGTTAAGAAGAAGAAGTGCCCTTTTTAAAAAACTATATTCCACTCTAAAACTAATAGGGTTGAATTAAGCTTTGTAGAAGACATTGCATCTCTTTCTTTTCCTTCTCGAATTTTCAAAAACCAAAAACTTTTTTTTTATTTTTAAGTGGAAAAATTTTACAAATTGAAATAACAAATTAAATAAATAAAATAACAATAAATAAATACCTGTAATATTCAAGAGATTGGTTTCAATACCTCGCATATGAAAAAATTTAGAATTCAATTTTAAAAGTAATTTTAGCCGAGGTAGTGAAAAAAAATTACAAATATTATTTGATTATATAAACGAACATTAAAAAAAATCTAGAAAGCTGTATATTTTTTATAATCATAAAATAACACTTGCAAAAGGTAATTAATTAGAAATTTTGTTAGAATAATTATCTAAGATTTAAACGATATTTGATTATAATTTGAATGAGTTTGAGTGCATGGCTCTTCTAAATTACAAGATTGTTCAAAAGTTAAATTGCCCTGAATATCCTCAAGAAAAATCCCGAGACCGTAGGATTTCCTAGAATTACGGGATTCCCTAGGCAATTGCTTATTTGATAATCCGACCCTGAAAACAGATGAAAATTAGAAGTTGAAGGGTGAATAAATACACCATTTGACCTCGGCTCATTACGAATCGAATGTTCTTAAATTTCAAAATAGTTCTTAAATAGCATTTTCAAAATAAGTCATCAAAAGACTTTTTTTACTTACAGTTGGCACTACTCTCTCTATAAGACGACTTCCGTGATTTGATACGATTATAGCCGATATGCCACATTCCACCACTCGTCTGGCATCCTCACCTGAAATTTTTACGTATAAAGACATCAAATTACTGATTCATTTCTATGATTTAGAAGCGTGATTAATATTATTATGGTTCAAAAGCATAAATATTTTTTTATGTAAAGAAGATGTAGATATTATATCATGCTAGGAAAATAATCCCTGCACACGTACAGCAATCCCAGAAAACCTGCTTATTAAAGAAAAAAAGAACATGTTTATAGCCTGCTAAATTAAAGAGTTTTGTAATAAAAGCAAGGAAATGAAATTAATAACAGCGCCTGCGGTGCTGTACATAAAGTCTGCTCAAAATCCCTATTGTTACACACCTATAATGTTGCTTCCCAGCAAGGTTAGTTCAATCACTGGAAAGACCGTTTTACGATCAGCTCTGTTGGGTGCTGTTCGGATGCCGCTTCAGTGAACTCAGAGTTTGGCGACAAACTTGGCGACTTTGGCGATGAAATAGATAGTACTGGAAACTTCCAGGATCTTAGCAATTCAGCCAATAGGAATCGAAATACGCCTGCTTGGTCAAGAACCTCAAGTTACAGTCAGTGAGTCGTCGAGAGAATAATGAAGCAACGGCGGAATAGTCCAGCGAAGAACAAGCTTTGTGGGGAGCTCAAGCGATTGCTGAACTGAGCTGTGTGCCGAGTTCTGTGGAAGCAGAATTGTGTCGTGTGTGGAGTAGTCAGTCGTGTAGTAGTGAGTCGGCAGTTGGATACAGCTAAAGGGAGGAGACAGTGGTGAATTGCAGACGTTTAGAGAGGCTGTAGAGTGAAGCTACGTGAATTCAGCCCTTCTGCTGAATTCTGTCTGGCCGCTTTGTGTACTGTGGTTGTTATTTCTACCGTGGGGTATTGTTTGTTGCAGTGTGCTGCTGTGTGTTGTTTGTGTTCGTCTCGGCTGCATATTATTCGCCTTTGTATTAGCGTCTTCGTGCTAAATATAAGTCGCCGTCTGTTACTAAAGGACTGTTTATTTCATCGACCAACAAATGTTGAGAAAGAACCCCGACGGAGGAAGTATCCGTAACAATATTATAACTTTTCTTTTCATCAAAGGCCATCTCATTTGAATGTCAAAATGCCTCAGTAATTTAGTCTGGAAGCGAAATGTTTAGAATAAATCATTCGTCTAAAGCTAGTCAAAATCGAGCCTCATATATCACTTGTGTTGCCTTTTGCAGAAGAAAAATATAAAGACTGCTGCAATTTACAAATTTCAATTTATAATTTTAAAATGAGGAATCGGGGATAAATTGTGAAAAGAAATATTAAACACAAATATATAAGGTACAAATTGAACTCAATATAATGTTTTCTACAACAATCCGGTTGCTCAAAGAAATCTTGTTTCACGAGAACCTGATCTGCTGGGTTTATCAGACGCTTAAGAAACTAAATAAATAAAGAAAGAAATATATGAAAATAATTATCGTGATTTAGTGTTGTTCATGATATTTTCTAAATTAATTTTAAACCAATAAGCGGTAATATCCGCAGATAGACAAAACGCCTTTTACATTCGTATATATATATATACATACGAATATAAAAGGCGTTATTATGACCTTTTCACAAACTTTCCAATTATTCATAACTATTATTATCATTTCAAATTATTCTCTAACAACATTATTTAATTACCTGAAAGAATGCCTTTTGCTATGATCGGCAGTTTGGAGTTTTCTATCACCCATTTCAAATCTTCAAAAGTTACTGACGCATCTTCGAGATTCCGTGGCAATGAAGGTAGAATTGCTAACCTGCGAAGTATTGCACATATATCAGTTATAAAAATGTTATAAATATGTTTCGGATAAATTATTTCTTTGTTTAAACAATAAAACATGATTTGCTGTTTTAATATTAGACATCTGAATATCACAAGATATTTAATCCAGCAGTTTTTTTGAAAAGCAAAAAGTTTTGAAAGTTTCATTTTTCCAAATTATTTCTAAACAATATATTCGTCTACTGGAATATTTGTATTTAGTAATTCAGAAATGAAACTCATTAAACCAATCGTTCTGAGTAACTTTTCATTTTTGTTGCCCTTTCCACAAATGTGCCTGATATATTAATCCAATAAAATATTAATTTTTTCCAATGATGAAATTTTCTTAATATTTATAAAGTTCCTTATTTTCAGATATTCACTTGAAACATGCAGCAGGTCCCTCTCCACAATTTTCTCTTTATGCAGTTTAGTACATTCTTTTCTGTTCTATTATCATCCTCTGCATCCCCTGAACGCATGGCAGAAATGAAGTAGTATTGGGAGAAAGAGGGCAGACACTCATAGTAATTCGCAAGTATGAGTGTACACCTTTTTGATTTTCAAGTGAAATGGTCCGTGCTTCGTAATATTCAGAAAATTGTATATGTATTCTAAACTCTTTTCTTTGCATCGAATTTAAGATAGATCTACAATTTTTACTATAAGGCCCGCATATTAAATCTTATTCATCAAAATCAATGCGTTTTGTAGTTATCAAGTTCACATATACGCGAACATACAAATCAATAAATAGTTTTCAGTTTGACAGATTTGATCCAAAATTTAATAGATATCTAAAATTTTGATGGTAAATCTGTTTATCAAATTTTATCTATAAAACTCTTTAATTTTTTTACCTTCTATGAAGTATTTATATGTACATATTACAAAGATGAAAAATACATCAAAAATGCACGTCTACTTTGAGAAAAGTACTAATGGAACATTACACTACACATTAATGATAACTGCAAGATGAGAAGAAAATTATCTATATATTTAAAATATCAATAAAAAAACATATGGATAGATGTGCAGATTACTTTCCGAGAAACAAAAATGTAACATTTGCTGAAAATAAAACTATTATAAGAACCATTATAAATAATAAGCTGAATCTTATGATCAGCGTTTCTAACATTTTCGAAAAACGCAAACTAGTCGTTTGGAGAAAATAATCGAAATAAATTATCAAAACTTTGAGAAAAAAACCCAGCTATTATTTCAATTATTTCCATTTACTAATGTTTTGTTTTATCTTTTAAAACATTTTGAAGCTTTTTTCGATTAATATAAACAAAACTTTATTCTCCAATTACTTTAATTATTTTTCATGCTTTGTTTTAGGAAAAAAATCTTATTTATAAAAATATATTATGTATAATGTGTTCGTAAAGCTATGGAGAGACTTATAATCCCTCCCCCCAACCCCAACCCCCAAATACTGCTAAAATAATTTTTTTGTATGAAAAATCATCTCAAGAACTTTCAGAAATGTGAATAAATATCATGATACATTTAGTCATGTGAAGACTGGGCGACTTGACTTAAATTTCTTTGTCATGATGGGGACGGTGCAGACTAAATTCTACGAACCCTTTGATTTAAAAAATTCGAATATGTGATGTGCATGCACAATGAGCAACTTCAAGTGTTTCAAGAAGAACCTCTAATACTTAAATGGCGATAGTATCGCCAACTAAAGGAAGCTGGTTGAAACATTGCCGAGCTTAGATGTTCAAATCACACCACTCTCTAATGACACGTTATTATGCTCGCATCACAAATTTTTCATATTTCTTTGAGACGTCCTTAAGTATAGTATAGTATAACTGATGAGAGCTTCCAACAAGGTGTCACAAATTTGAAATAAAAGCAGTCCAAATTAGAAATTGATTAATCTTATGTAACTTCTTAATTTCAGGTATCGAAACACTTTCAGTACAAAAGTTTTTCATTATAACGAGGCTAAAATTTGACTGCTTAGAATTACCTTTCTATTCAATCATAAAGGAGTTACGAGAGTATGAGAATTCAATCCTCCATCTCTTTGAGCCAAAAGGCGCATTTAAAAACTGGTTGGATTTTCACCTTCTCTTCAACATGCTGTTTTCTATATTATAATGAGGGGGGGGGGTGACTGTAAGAAGAAGAAACCCCTCAATGATTGATTTTATTGACGAACAGTAGATAAATATAACGATGCCTCAACTTTTTTTCTTTTGTTTCTACGCTCAAATATAAAGTATTTTCTGAGGCGGCAGAGCACTGTTTGATATTACACGAGCTTAACCCTCTGGCTGCATAATTCTTTAAAATCACTATTTAGGTGCGATGTTTGCAAATAAGTTCAAATATATTTCTAAGAAAGAAAACTGATATTATATGTTACACGATAATAATATAATATGATAAAAAATCTGTAATCGTAAAAATAAACACTCAAAACTGCGAAAAACGAGGATGCAACAGAAAATGGACTGATTGCCTATCCGCGGAAATCGCGAGATACGTAGCTGGGAGGGTTAATATAATAAATCAAAAAGCGTCAACATAGTTGCGTTATTTGTCCGCTATTTTCTCTCGATTTCACACTTTTCCCACACTCAGTAAATGCATTCATCTCTCTAAGGTTAAAGATCATCCATTAGCATATGAGAGTTTGTTAAATGTATAGTAGGTAATATTTATAGCGAATGGAAAGCTTAAGTATAGTTCCTTTTAATAGCTACATCTATTAAAAGGAACCACTTTTCAAAAAATACTACTGGTAATTTATTGACCTTTCTTGTACATTTGACTTTTAAGTTACTAAACATACAGCAGAAATGTTAGGGCTTACAAAAGATAAAAAATGAAAAGGAAAGTCTCTATGTTTTTAATTTTATTATTTGATTAAAGAAAGTTTAGGTTTTACAGAAAAATTACTAAATAACTTACTCTTTAAAAACTTATTTCTGACAAAAATCTACAAAGAAATAGTTCATTGATAACAATCAATAATAAGAATTTTTTTTTAAATTGTCTTCTTTTTAAAGAGTACAAGGATAATGCACTCTTGCTCACCGTATGGTGGTTTAGCAGAATAAAAATAATTTTAAAATTACATTATATTAAAGACGAAGAAACGATCAAAAATTAAATTTTCTAGTGCCTTCAAATTTGTTTGATAGTAGCAGCAGCGAATTTATCTTTTGTTTGGAACTGAGATAATACCATTTTTGTCTATCCTATCAAACTAGTATAAACTATCAGAAACGACGATTTTTTCGATATTGTTAGAAGTATATAGAATAAAATGTTGAACTGTTAGAAAATATTAAATTCTGTTGTTTTCTATTAAGCAGTATTTTTATTTTTAAAATTAGTTCTTTTATTTTCAGAAGAAGATACATATTATATTTTTACATAATTTTATTTTTATTATTAAGTAATATTTTCTTATATTTTTGGTATTGAGTTTTTATTTCAAAATATAATATACACAAATTCGTGTACTGAAGCTGCAAACCGCAGGAAATCTTGCAATTATATAATATTTTTTTTTGGAATTTGTTGACTTCATTTTGTTGGCATGGTAATTTGTAATCAATAATAAAAATAATTTGTTAACAGCAATTTGTTTATTAAAATATGTTGTTTAGAAAACTCGAAAATAAAAAACAAACATATCAACCTATATCTCTCTGCAGCGAAGTATACAAGAATCGTGTTCATAATTGCTGTGTTTATAAAAAAACGAATTATAAGCGGGAAAAAGCACGTTTCTTTTGTAACTGTATTGATTATATTTTTTTAATAGGCCATCCTTAATCGTAAACAATTTTTTAAAAAAAATTGATTCTTTTCTAAAATTTACAATTTTTTTCCTTTTCACCTTACAAACTGTTTTTCCTTACCTTTATTTTAAAATCATTTTGACTTAATATTTGTTTGAAGAAATTTTTTCTACCTACTACTTCTTATTAATGATTATCTTTTATCTTTTGTTATAAATTAATTATTCCCATAAAAGTAATGATTTTAAGCTAATTATATTAGTCAAATTATAAACTATCCGCCTTTGTGGACCATGTGTTCACCGGGATTAATGATCGCTAAAATATTTAATTTAATATTTTATGTAATTTGGTTTTAATGTCTTCTTTAGCAAAATATTTTTAGGTTTCAAATTTTTATAGATATATAATTCATACTATTTTAGAAGCTTTACTCCATTCTGAAAATTTTACATCAGAAGGGAATCGCTTATTTTCTGTCAGTTTCCCTAAAATTCATAAAAAAATTTGATACATTTTTTATATTTCTGATATTTTAACAATACAAACCAAATCTAACCTAAAATGATGTAAAATTTGACATTTTTTTTTCTCATGTTAATAGTATTTTAAATATCAATTTAACTCTTTTTAACTTTTTTTCAATAAATAAATAAATAAATATTAAGAACAAAATAGTGTTAAGTGTTAAGAACAAAATAATAATTCAAATTATCAAACAAAAGCGGAAAAAATATAATTGTGATTTTTGTTATCAATATCCTTGGTTTTTAATATGCAGAATTCTTATGTTTTTGTATTTATTATCAATCTTGATACGTTTAATATTTGTTCCGAAATCTAACAATTCTTCTTGAAAAATATGTTTTAAATATTATTGAAGGATTGATTTAATTTGATACACTGTTTATACGGCAAGAAACTGGTATGATTGAAAAATAATTTTTTTTGAATTTTAAGATGATATAAAAAAATATAAAGAATATTTTTGTACTGTAATATTTTCGGAAGTTATCGTGGGAAAATGCCAAAATTTCGCTTATCTGTAAATTAAAATTGTAAAAAGATTTCTGCGAGATGCATACTCCGACCTTCCAAAATATATGTGCCAAATTTAATAGCCTTAGGTACAAACGGGCAACGCGCACGCACGCACATACTCACAGTGTGTGTGTGTGTGAGAGAGAGATTTATCTTTATTAAATTTAAGATAAAGATATATTTTGAAATGCATTTTTAGATCAATATTCTTGCATTAGCAATTATGAATCATACATAGACATTAAATCCTTCTAGTTAATACTATTTAAATACAGAAAGTATAGTAATATGAAATGAATGTAAACATTCAGATTTCATAAAAGTTAAAACAAAATATTTACTACCCATTTTCCCATTTTCAAACTGACGAAATGTCATTATTCAAATATGTTATAGCAAAATGCTTACAAAGTTGGTACTCTTTTGAAAAAATCATCTGGCATGATTTTCCTCCATAATCCACAGTTAGGCGAATCCACGGTCACGACTATTGCAGAAAATCCTGATGATTCTGCTTTCTTGATTATATCCATCGTAATGGAACGGTCTTTATGAATATAGGTCTGCATCCAAAGTACAGGATTAATTCCCTCCAAAGACTGTGCTTCGTTTGCCACTTCTTCAATAGATTGGGAAGCTGAACTACTGAGGATGAAAACACATTTTTCTTTACAGCAACCTTCAAAGCAAAAAAAAAAAAAAAAAAAAAAGTTGCCCTATTATGAAATAAGATCAATATATTTGATAAAGACTCATTTTATTCTACTGAAATGTTTCATAAAGAATTCTCTTCTGCCCTGAAGAGAAGTCAAACTATTTTGTAACGACTGAAGAGAGTTTTTTGGGATATAGGAAAATGAAATATCTATGAGACGTATTATGAATTTACAAACTTAAAAATAACAAATCTTATTTAAGGATGTTAGCCTCTGAATTTAAATTTGAATTTTTTTTATTTTATTCCAATAATAATTCATCGGTTATCATACATCTTTAAATTGTGCCATTTAAAAAGTGTTGTGATTGTTAAAAATTTATAACATGAAATTTTGCTATATTTCAAAACATTAAAAAAATGCATTTTTGAAATATATATCTGTCAGTGAATATTTAGGATGAAATGTTTGATGTATACATTGCACCCAAAGAAAGATTTATGTCAGTATTTGTACCAAATCTATCAGCCAAATAGTATGTACTCCCTCACTGAATCTCAGACCTATTCTTTCTTTGGAAGTATGCAAAAATAAAAATTGATAAACAATTTACAAATACAATAACAGTTCACAACTTCTTTAACATATGCAATGCCATTCATATTAAGCTGCAGTATTTCCCTTTTTATTTTCTTATACATAAAGCATGCAAAGAGAAAAAATTTATCATCAAAAATGCAAATTCAAGATTTCAATAAATACCCAAGTGTTAGATCTCACTGAGGCTGAAAACTGCATTTTTGGAATTATATCTGTTCGTAAATATAATAATTAAAAAAAACGCAACAAGCTGGAAAGAAGAAGTCTGGTACACCAAAATTATAGATATCTATCAAGTGCAGAAATGCCTATCTGCCCGATCCGTTTTAATAGAATTCGCCAGAATGTCGATTATATATTGATATATCTATAAATGTATATGTAAACATAATAATTTGAAAAATTATTACATAATTACACAATAATTGCATAAATTAAAATACAATATATGGTCTTTACACTAAAACTGTAGATATACATAAAATTATGGACGTAATTTGTCAAGGACAAAAGGTACAAAAAGCGCGATATTTCGTAAAAACAGAAGAAAATCGTGGGAGGTATTTTCTTACGAGCTAATTATTATGTTTATTAATCAGCGCATTTCACTGACGTCGAAGAAAAAATATTGTATTTATTTTTAGTTCTAGTGCATATTCTCTTTTCAGTGGAAGTATTATTTTTATAAAGGTTTTCACTGTAAATATTTAAAGAAAAATTGTAACTATAGAAACCATATATAAAAAATCACAACCATCCAAATGGCATCATTTAATGAATTTGAAAAAGTTATATAATTCATTTATTTAGATAAGAATTTCCGATATTATTCTCTTGATAAAATTAAAATAATTAAAAAATAAAACTATTGCAATCCTTCAAGTCAGTGAAAGAAGCAATTTTGTATATTTTTGGGGAGATTTTTATGGATGACTCTTGATATTACGTATTACATTTTGTAACATAGGCAAGAGGGCTTTAATCAGAAGTCTCAAGCCACATAAGAAAATATATAAGAATTTGGGAAGAAAACATCATTGAGTTTCCAATAAAGAAAATTCCTATCCTTTTACACAGAATAAAACTAATTTCATATTATTTTTTCTTTTTTTTTTTTTTGTAAAAATTGCAGAAATTGAAGAGTATATAAAAAAGAGAGAATTGCTTCTGGAATCTTGGACATTGCAAGTTTTGAGGCCATCTGTCCCTCCATGATATTCAAGGCCAAATAATGTTTTAAATCTATTTTAATTTAATTTTCATATAAGTGATTTCATTTCAAGTAGCACATTTTAACAAATTGAAATAGCAAAACCTATAATTGTTTTAAAAAAAAGAATTAGGTTGTAATATACTCTTGTATAAAAATGTTTAAATAAAATTTAACTGTAATTTTAAATAAAATAGTAAAAAAAAATGAGAATTTGTAATATTAACCCTTAACTGGGGAGGTGAAATTTTAGGACTTAACTGGGGAGGTGCGGTCTACGAGACCGCATTTCATTTAGACTCAAATAAAATTTTCTAATGAATGTATTAATATGAAAAACTGCCAATGTATTTTGAAGATATTTTTCTTGATATATAGATATGTTTAAAAAAAATTTCAAAATATATTGTCATTAAAAAAAGTAAATGCATCGGAACATATATTTTCTACTCAAATTACATGTTACAATAAATAATATTCTTGAAAAAGCATATTACTTTTTACTTTTTAAATCATATTTATTTTTACAGTATATGAAAGTATATAGAAGACAATATAATGTTAAATACAACAATTATATGAAAAATAAAAAAAAATGACAATGGGTAAAATTGGCCCTTTTTATCGGCTTGTGTGACTTTCATAGCACGGTTTTCTAGGGCATTTTAAACATAGTTTAAGAACTAGTATAAAAATCAACCTATAAATTCTGTATATATATCTCTTGGTATATTAATATATTTTATAAATTTTTCAAAATACATTATCACTAGAAAAATTGATTATGTTTGAACATACATATCAAAATCAGTTCAGTGCGAAGTTTCATTGAAAAACTCTTCTGTACAATTATCCTTATCACTAAAATCACTTTCTGCTTCATTTAAAAGTGTCTGGAGCACTGCTTCATAATAGGATCAGTAAACTGGATGATATTTCGGGCCCCAAGTTTTAGCGCCATCTGCTAAGCCTTGTTTATCACTGGTACACTAACAGGGAGATGCGGTCTTAGAGACGGCGCTCGAAGTTTAGTTTAATTTAGTTTAGTTATATTAACGTCCCGTTGTAAGGCAACACTAGGGCTATTTTGGGACGGACCTCGTAATTTTGAACCGCGGTCAGATGACGAGGACGACACCTGAGCTGGCACCCCCTCCCCCCTCTCCACGCCACACCACACCAGCGGGCTCGCTCGAAGAAATAACTAAATTATTTTAAAAAGCATCGGCTGAAATCGGTTAAAAAAGTGCACGTGCATTGAAGGTCACAAAACAGGAAGCTACAGAGTCAATCCATTCAATTGAGCTAAAAATAGAAAAAGGGTGATAGAAAATTCATCGCTAGCGGTCTCACAGACCGCACGTGCCCAGTTAAGGGTTAAATTATAATTATACGATCAGAATTTTTTAAAATTTAAACTAGCATATTTTTAGAAGTATTCAATAACATAGTATGAAACTTCCAAATGATAGTTAATTGGGTATATTACTAAAAGAATAATGGTTCAACATTTACGCAAGATTCGATTTTAATTTGAATAATTTAGATTTTATGACCCTCATAATTAAATGAAAGTACAAAATAAATTAATTTTGAGACTGTAAAAATATCCTAAAATGTTTCAGGCCCTTTAATATTGTAGTGCCTCTTGATAATTGCCACTTTTATCTATTTAATAAATCGAAAAGAGTGAGTTTGAAAATTCTCATACGAACTTTTTAAAAAAATCAGAACAATAAAAACAAATTTGATTTTCGTAAGTACACATGACTACAGATGCAGCCATTGCAGACTTACTTGGGTAAAAAAAAATGTTGACAAGACAAACTAGCAATTCGTAATTATAATTTCAACTATCATTTATAGATATTTCCATAGTACTAGAATAGATAATCTAGGCTTCTTTTATCCACTGGGCTTAGAATTCAGATGTCTATTCTTAACAATATACATTATGAACTGGAGCACTTCAGATAATTTCAAAAAAATTATTTTTACTGACCTTTAGCTGTAGCTGATTCCGCTTCTTGGTGGGCTAGAACTTGCAAACCAACTGGAGAAATTCCTATGGGGCATGAAACTGAAGAGTTTAGCACCTTACAATCTGTTTTGACCTCTGAAACATCTCGTAGTACATGTGGGCGAATTCTATATCTTCAAATAACATAATTTTAGTACAATTATCGAAATATTTTAGGAAGCGTTCATAAGATATAACAACTACACAAACAGAAAATTAAAGAAGTATATAATTACTTCTATTAAGTGCAATGCTTGCTTGCTATTAAAGTATTATAAAGTATACATTTTTCAAGAACAATTGAGGAAATAATAAGTAACATTTCGGCAATTGATAAAGACAAGTAATTTTTTACTTTTGTTAAAAGAATCAGTTAATTTTATTTTAAAATTAATGCATAATTACTACTTTCAGTTTTTTAAATTTTTTTAATCTGTTTTTTTTTTATCTGTATCAGAATTTTTAAAAAACTATTTTACAATCATTAGAACATTCGTAATGCTGCCAAATGAAAATAAAAAAAAAACTATTTAACAAACAATATTTTCAATTAACTTGGATGCTGAAGAATTTTACAAAAAAATATTTTTGTATAGCATAAATAAATTTTATATTTTAGCTTATGATTTTAAATCGATATCAAAATTCTAAATAATTATTAATAATCATTATGATATTAACAATTGAACATTTATGATATTGACAAATGAAAATACACAAGTATTTTGCAGACGATAATTTTTAATTAATCCGCATGATGAAGAATTTCATAAAAAGAATTTTTTATAAAGTAAACAGAATAGAGTCTTGTATTTTGAACACTGCATATTTTTATTCTTATTATTAAAAGTTTTTATTCTTATTATTATTCTTATCTTATTATTCTTATTATTAAATTCTTATTATTCGATATTTTTATTCTTATTATTATTTTAAATTTTATTATTAAAAGATTTACACAAATAAAATTTGGGACACTAATTTTTATGTTCTTTATAAAAACAGGAATTACAAAACGGATTTTGATACAAATACTGCGAAGTATAAGGAAGATTTTTGAAAATGATTTGTGAATATTAATTAAATAATTTAATTATTTTAAATAATTAAATAATTTCAATTAATTAAAAACTATGTTGCTTTTGTTCATAGGCAATATCGCGCCAGCAATCAACATGATAGCGCCCAATATTTGTTTAGTTGTGGAATCTAAAGAAGCCAAAACGTGGGGAAAAGATCTATTATGTAAAACTAAGGAATTTTGGATTTTATGTAAGAAAGAAATTCAAAATTTTTACTTGAAAACTTTGAAACTTTATTAAATGTATTATCTACTTTTATGATGATCTTTTGCCATCTTTCACGTAGTGCTATAATTTCATCTTCATAAAATTTTCGTTTTTGTCAACAGAGAATTGAATTAAATGAGATTTTGCGTCATTAGTGTCATTAAAAATTCTATCATTTAAGGAGTTCTGCTTTGAACGAAATAAATAAAAATCTGGAGATACTAGATCAAGGTTATATGATTAATATTACATACCAACCAACTCCAATAATTTTTGAAAAGTGACCAAAGACGTGTGGGCTTTGCATTATCATCTTGCCATTTGCACTATCATGTTATGTATCAATCGTTTCGAAAATCGATCAATTTTGTTGCGTTTCAGAAGCTAATCGCACATGCTAATGCTTTGCACCAAATGAATTTCTTTATGCTGATGAGAGACTCGTAAAATCGAGTTTCTTAACATAGCCAAGTTGTTTAAATGTTTTTATTATGTTCGTTGAGTTTATCTGCAATCTCATGTGTTGAGACGACCTGAATCCATAATGGCCTTCATATGGCTGTCATCAACTGTATCTGGACATCGACAGACTTTGGCGTATTTTTGAATGAAAATATCATCAGAACTAAAGTTTGCTAACCAGTCCTGACTTTGCCTTTCTTTCAAAGCTTCTTTTCCACATACGGTATGTAATTTCTTGTATTTTCGATTAAAATAGAATAAAATATGACTGAAACGCACATTTTGTTCTTCCTCTTTTAAACTGTGATGAAAACAATACTAATCAGTAAACTAAAATTGTTCAAATTAAAATAGCAAATCAGTACAATTTTCTTACTAATTAAAAGTGTGAATCCAAGAAATCAGAAAACAATATAGGTTAGATACTTTGAACATGTTGATAAAGCAAAAGAATGTGCTAAAACAACTTAGCGACAAAATCCGCAATTATTTAGTTTCCAAACTAATATTTAAATACATTTTTTTTATTCTTACTATTACTGAAAGTATTTCTTGAATCTGATAATTATTTTATGTTCTCTTTCACCTAAAATCTTATTCGAAACTTAAAAAAGTTGCTTTTAGCAGTGGAATAGTTTTTGACAGAACAGTATAAAATTGAAATTGAAATTCAGTATTGAAAATGGCTATTTTCATATTTCATGTTACATATTTAAGTTGTTACTCACAATGTCTTATTTTATTTTGTAAAATTCTTTAAGAATAATTCAGGAGAAATTTAATTCTCTGCAGTTTTTAAAAATCGTTTGGGGATAATCTATATTTTTTCCAAGAAGTTAAGAGATTTAAAATCTCTTTAATGCAACAGATTTACTCTCTTTCATTAAGAATACATTTGCATATGCAAGAAGTACTTTATGTGTCATAGCATTTTATATAAAATAATCTTTTACATTAGCAATAAATTACTTAAAATGTGTTTATGTACGAACGCATTAGGATTTCATTGAATGCGAATATTAAATATATTTTTACTTTCCAACATATAATATACATATATTTAAAAAAAATTCAAAAATGTTGAGATATAATCAAGATTGCAATGAAGTGTTTGTGATAATCATTAATTTTTCTTTAAAAAAAGGCGAGAAAATTTCATCCCAAACAACATTTAGTATATCAATAAGTTATAATACGAAGTGAATGAAACGTAAATAGCTCAAAATATTTTCAAATCGCCTCTGTCTTACTTATGGAATGCATCCTCATTATATCTTGGAGTTGATTTGGAGCAAGCGCCAGCAGAAAAATAAAGCTTCCCATGCCCACTCAATGATTCATCTAAAGCATAAGTTTCAAACTCGTGAAGAGTTTTCATCTCCGTAAGTTTTTCGAAATTATCCATTTTTTGCCTTAAAAGGAAAAATAATTATTTATTCCTTTTTTTGAGTGAAAGAATATCATTTATTATTAAAATACTATTTTATAATTTATTAAATTCTCAAATATAAAAAAACAACTTACTAAACGAACAAATTAAAAGAGAATTTTAATTCCATTTCTTGGAAGTTACAATTAAAAGTGTAATTACTTGTTAAAAAAAGACGAGGAAATTTTTGTTCTGTTTATGATATAAAGGGTCATAATCTGTGATAATTACGTGAAATAATATTAAAAAGTAGCCTTAAAACTAAATCCAACTGGACAGTAGTCCTTCAATTATTTAATTATTACAATTATTTTATATATTTTATATCGCGGTGTCGAAACGACACCGGCGGACGTTTAAGGGTAATTGAAATCCCGGACGTTCTAGCGGTAAACCGAACTAGGTTTTAATTTTAAGGTAAAAAACTTAATTGTTCACAATAATCCATTATAAGAATACGTTAAGTTACTTTTATATGCATAACTTTAAAAATTTGCTACAAACAAAATAATGGCATAAATTTGAGAAATTAACTTACTTTCAACAGAAGTACGTATAGAAGTCTCACAAAGCCTTGCTTCTATCGAACAATAAATTCTTTTATGTCCAAACAAAACTTAATCTATGAAATATTTCGCATTTAGAACATTTTCGAAGAAAATGGATAATTAGATAATGCTTATCTAAATGGTAAATTAGATAATATTCGTAAACAAAATGAATGCTACAAATAGAAAAAAGATTCCTTTTTTTTTCCCAATTGTGTCAATGAACTTTTTTGTTGATTATGAAAGCATTTAGAAACGGTTGCAAAGCTATTCAATATACGTAAAAGTGAATAATCTTGCCAGTGTAATTTAGATGTTTTATTGGATTAGAAAAATGATTTTTAAGGAAAAATTTCTTTGAGAATTTTTAAATTCTTAAATTTGACTATATTTTTCTTAATGAAAATCAAATTTTGTAGTATTAAAAGTAAGCACGCATACCAAATCGCAATGAAATCAATCAATAAATAAATGAAATCCTTTAATACCAAAGTAACAGACATCAAATGCGGTGCGCCAATGAAATTTTGAAATCCATTTGGGTTTTTCTGGAAGGGAAAAAAATGGCGTTACTGCATAGCGAAAGACAATTTGCAGTAGAAATTTAGATGACCTGTGCAATTACGTAATTTATATGACTGAATTATCATGTAAATTAAGCATCATTACTACTTCAATTTTTCTAAAAATATAGGGTGGTTATAATTAAAGCTCCACTTTGAAATGGTCATAAAAGAAAAACTACTAGACCAAATGTTATCAAACTTGGTAATAATTTAAAGTTGGTCATAAGAATTTCTTTTTCACCAAAAAAAAGTTTAAAAATTCACCACCAGGGAGGAAATGGCGCTATATGCAATATTGTTAAGCAAAATAGGATATGAAGACATCGGTTTAAAATGTGTTTCATCGTTTTTGAAACATGTTACAAAGCATGTTCAATGTGTGTTATCTTAAAAAGCACTGTTTATGGTAATAATCTAAAAAATTTGGCGGAACTGAAAGATGCGATACACCGACATGTGCGTGACTTATTCCTCCTGATATGCTAAGAGCTATTGTTGAGAATGCAGTAATGCGATTTAATTTGCTTTCAGAAAATGGTGGACATGCTTGTAACATGTTTCAGAAACGATGAAACACATTTTAAACCAATGACTTGTCTTCATGTCCTATTTTGCTTAACAATATTGCATGCAGCGCCATTTCTCCCTTGGTGGTGACTTTTTAAACTTTTTTTTTGGTAGAAAAGAAATTTCCATGACCTCTTTTAAACTATTATCAAGTTTGATAACATTTGGTCCAGTAGTTTTCTTTTATGAACATTTCAAAGGGGAACTTTAATTATAACCACCCTGTATTTTAGATTCAAAAATTTCCCATCGTTGTAACAACATGACAAAACTTATTCTTTCATTTTTATAAACTCCAATTACAGAGCAGTGTCTTCTGCTGAATAGATATCTTAAATGTTTTTTTTTTTCGTTTTTTTTTTTCTTTTTCGTTTTGGTAGTAAAAGACAAAAACCCAAATTCGTATCTAAGGTTAAAGCCAAGTTCTAAAAGTAAAATAGTATTGATAATACATTGTAAAGCTTTTCTTTAGTTTCTATATCTTTAGTTTCTATTTTCTTTTTCTTTCTTTCTTTTTTTTACTTTCTTGAATGAGAAATATGCAAAGAGATAGTATTGTAATCATCAAATAATAATAATAATAATAATAACGATGATGATAAATTCGATATTTTGATGCATCTTCAACTTTCAGACCATCCTGAATCCGAAAAGCGCATTTGTAGAATTATGTCTGTCTTACCGAGAGTCGACCTCCCTTTTGCATGCATGTAAATTCGATAACTCAAAGACACTTAAAGGAGATGAATGAAATTTGGTAGAATATCATCTTTATACCAAACCTGTAGATATCATCAAATTTTGTAAGAAATCCATTCAGAGGAAATCTGTTTATCCGCCTTTCCGACACACAAGTTAACACAATGATTACAAAACAAAAAAAAAGCTAGATGGATAGATTCAACATCTAAAGTGTATATACGTAATCAATTTCTCAACAGGTTGTTCATCTGTCGGTCTGTTAAATTATCTATTATGTAAGCGCGATGATTAAAAAATGTAACAACTTAGATAAATAAAATTTGATTCACAATTTTAATCGTCTAACAGCAGATTCTAATGAAATTTTCAACAAGATTTTCAAAGGATTGATCTATTTGTCTGCGTTTTCAAATGCATGTAATTGCGATAGGTCACAATGTCATTTATTTATAAATATATGGAATTCAGTATGAAATTTTAGGACTAAAATTGTTTGGTTTTAATCGGCCGGAAGGAAAGGCATCACACACACATA
>JAPMOR010005589.1:113114-186848 GCA_026543865.1 Argiope aurantia
ATGACATGCGCTTAATAATACGCAAGCACATTTATGAGACAATAGGTTACTAATTACATCTAGAAATTATGACAAATGTATGTAAGTATTTGATATTTCAGTAATTATAGCAAGAATATATGAAGTTTTATTATTTATTGAGACATATTCAGAGATTTGTAATGCATTTTCAGAAATTTTTATTTATCTTGTTTCTTGTTTGTTAAGAAGTTATATGCTAGTTTTTCTCCAACTTCCTAAAGTGATAAAATTTGAATCGAGAACGCACGCTTTGAAATTTTAAGTTCTAAAAATATACTACTTTTCTCAATTAATTAAATTTTGATTTCATATAGTTAGATCATCTGCTAGTAAATTTGAGAATGCAAAGTTTCAGCAATATTTATTATAATGAAAATAAAATAAAAAAACTAAAACGTAGGAAATAAATAAATTGAAAATTTTTTCTTCTTATACAGGAATAAAAGTACGTTTCAAAAACTATTTTTATAAAATTTTTATGCATGAATTGAATTTTTTTATCCTCAATGCAAGATAAAAATGTTTATTAATTCATCGTCCTTCATTTAAAAAACGAACTCTGTTCTATTATTTAATGATTTTACCATCATTAAATTAATGTGTATTGCAGATTAAATCATTTGTTATTCGAATTCAGCAATCATGAATTGAGTATGTAAATTAATTATCAACCAAGAATGTTTGAATTTCCGAGATGAAAATTATGAGTGAAATCGTGTATTATGGTAAAATTATCCGTGTATTGTGGTAAAAAATAGTAAAAGATCATTCCTCAGTCTTTGGTATTATGATACATTCAGATCACAACTTAGTGCTCTTTCAGTACTAACTATTTTTGAGCTTTCGAGTTGACACGACCATCGCTGAGTGCCTCGCTTTCTGATAATAATTTGAAACGGAGAACTGATAAAAATTTTATTATCGGTGTGTGAGCATCAAGTGCCTTGTAATCTCCAGTTTGAAATTGTGTGATTAATGCACTGTGATTGTGTTTCTTCTGTTCGTTTAATTACATGCTTTATCATTCATTGTGAAATGTAAAACTGGTGACTTCCTTTTGGCTTTCTCGTATACGTAGTATAGAAAAAGTATAGTAATCGTCAAAAAATTCGAATTCGAAAGTTTGACGTCGAGATTTCCACGTTTCAGACCTTCCCGATTTCGAAAAATACATTTTTAGAAAATATTCGTCTGTTTGTCTGTGACAATTATAACTTAAAAACGTTTTGAGCTAGACGGTTGAAATTTGGTATATAGCCTTTACACCAAATTTGCAGATTTCTATCAAATTTTGAGTAATTTGAGCAGAGATCCCGTGTGTCCGAATATAAGTTAACACGATAATTACAAAACGAAGGGAGCTGGATAGATACAATTCCATACACAGATTTAATATTTATATTGTAGACACCTTCAAATTTTGAGCCAAATCCAACCAGGGGTTGACCATCTGTCTGTCTGCACCTTTAGAAACATGTAACACGATAAATCAAAAACTCATTGGCTTAAATATATGAAATTTGGCATGGGATTTTATGACTACAAGAGTAGTTTTGTGTCAAATTTTTGTTTTAATCGGCTTTGAAAAATGTATCTAATACACAAATTCGATTTTCCGACACTATTAATTGCATTCTGAATATTAATCGCCACATTTATCGCCAAGGATAAGATAATTTATTCAGTAAAAATGCAAAATTCATACCAAAAGCTGCTTTTTCGTAACTATTGTACGCCATTGTCATGTAAGACCTTCTCTGGCATGACAAATTTATTAGAGAGTATGCAAGAAAGTTTTGGAGAGACCACTACCGATAGTTTTAATTAGCAAAATCGCGTCTCTGTTTTTTAAATCGGAATTTCGTTTATGCTAGGTATGTTTAATCAGATTTTATCCCATCTTTCGATTCCACAAGGAAGTCTGTAAAATGAATTTTGAATTACATTGCACCACATTTTAAAAATCAATCCGTTTTGCAACTTAGATTATGAAAAATTCTAAGTATGAGAATGGCAATGACCTCTTTTATCGAAATTATATATTTTATCTATGGCCATGAGGTTCAAAACAGAATGAGAAACACCTCGGAGAAATTTGTAGAAATTTATTTTAATTAATTGAAAATTCAGCGAAATTTTGTCATCTTTTCGCAATAACTCCCAAAAATATTATTGTACAAAACTAATTTTTACCCCAATTTAAAATTTAATTTTTTTTAATGACATCTATTTAGTTTTTGTATAAATTTTTCCTGAATTTTGTTAATTTTTTTTGTATAATATTCAATTTATGACACAGCTTGACTTGTAGTGACTCTTATGACATAAAAAGACAATCAATCATAGGTTTCATTGTTGAACTCTGAAATTCAAGATGTTTTCCATATTTCATTTAATTAGCCTCCTTTGGAAACACGTTGTAATCATTCCGATTCTGAATCCAAAGACAAAACCAAAGTTTCTTACTATCGGTCAATCACCCAAACCTCAGTTTTCTGCAAAGTCTTGAACGTATCAACACATTACTTATTATTTAACTTGCAACAAAAAGCTTCACAATAGCTTACATTGTTTCATACCCTTCAGAGAAAACCAAACTGCTATTAACAATATTCAGGAAAAAATCACAAAAGCTCACGAACAACAACAACAAAAACTTATCTGGTGTAAATCTTGATATCAAAAGTGCATATGATTCTGTCCATATTGACAGCCTTGTTTTTAAATGCTTACATGCTTTGATATAAGAGACAACATTTTAAAGTAGTTGTTCAACTTCCTTCAATCCAGAACTTTCTAGATTCACTGGAAGCAGTCTCCTTATGGCATCAAAACACTGAACAGGACTCACCCCAGGCCAGTGTTCTTTCACCCATTCTATTAGTCATCTTTATGCATGACTTCATTGAAACCATAGAGGGAGGGGTTGAATGTATTCTCTCTGCTGACGATATCTTTGTTTTTTGTTTCCAACATTCTTGGAAAATCATTATAAAAAAAAAATTCAAAACACATTGGAAACAAGTGGTGTAATTACTGGAAACTAGAAGTTTCTACAGCGAAAAGTGCAATAGCTTAATTGTCCAAGAAAAAAATTGCAACGTAAACAGGTGTTTCTTACTTGGGACACTCTTTAAAATCATTTTGTCTGAAACACTGCTAAATTATCACTTTGCCTGAAATCCCATCGACTAAATCTAAATACTTCAAAATTTTCTTTGGGGATTTTAAATTTCAAAATAAAAATCTACCTTTGATTTTATTTAATAACAATTTTAATGAATTCATTCGGAATTTCTTTCCTGGTCATTTTATTATTGCTACTGATATATCCAAAACACTCGAATGCACTTCAATTGTTGGTTTTTCATCTATTCAAAAATTTACGATTCGAATCCATCCTGTCAATTCCATTTTTTCTACAGAAAGTTTAGTCATTGCTGAAGCACTAGATGTTCTCGTCGTTACTGAAAATGAATGCCTGATTCTTATAGAAAGCTACTCTGCGCTTACATCCGTGAAAAATATCTCCAGCCAGTCGCCAAAAATTACTGAACGTATAGCGTCAAAAGTTGAAACTTTAACCAACCCAAACCAAACCAAAAAATATCCGTCCTGAGGTTATCTGGTCACTCGAACATAATCTGGAACGAACTTTCAAATTGTTTAGCCAAAGAAGTTACAGAAAATACGCCTTGGATTGAATTAATGCCCCCTGAAGATATTGTTTCAAACCTCAAAAAAGCGAACGCATCAGATTACAATCAATAATTATCGTAACAGCAAATATTTCATCACCTTAGGAGATATTTCTAGCATTCAAGCACTCTCTTCCTGGTCCAAAAATCGGAATAAAGATGTTGGTTTGTCGAAACAAATCAACAAAACAATTATAACACCAGGACTTTTGAATCGTTTTAATCTTTAAAATGATCCCTTTCGTCATGAGTGTAATAGCACTAATGATATTGAACCCATAATCCTTTCGTGTAAAAAATATACTTTTTATATGGACAAGCTGTAGACTTTTCTACAATTATATAAACAAGATATCTCCTTCAAAAATGTTTTGGGAAAAATAACTGCAAACAAAACCAATCTTCAAGTTACTCCTCAAGCAACGAAGCACTTCAATATCTACTAACTTCATCATTCCGTGTTGCGTGAACTCTCAGCTTTGTTGTACCTCTTTAATTGAACTCAGAAACCTGAACATGGACCGAATCGCATCAGCGAAACTGCTCTGTAACTGCTAACTGACTGAAACTTCAATTTGTTTTTGTGCGTGCTCTTGTGTTTGTTGATGATATTTCTTGCTCCCAGCATCTAGGATAACTCTCATTGTTGCTATAAGTTCCTACCTCTCGCTTCTTTTTTTCAAGTCATCTATTTCCAGCTGGTAAGTCAGAGCGAGTATCCATAATGATGGTTAAATCTATTTTCACTCTCGATTATTAAACTTTCCTATTAAAGTTTATTTCTTTTACATCTTCTGACTAAATGAAGTGTTTCACACAGGGAGCAGCATTTTTATAATATAATAATTTTATTTAATTAGTAAAGTATTGAATTAAGTGCAGCTCTAAAAACGTTGAATAAAGCAGTCTGCTGAACTTTCGTACATCGACATGTTTACATTTCATGGCTATCATTCCGTGACAAGTAATAAGAGTGATTTCTCTGCCAAGTACGTTAGTGTTATATATATAATCACGTGATTTTCTACTATATCGAAAGCTAAAGAAGAAAAATTCTGCTTTATATGTATGCGATTTACACTAGGCAAAAGAAAATAAAGTTGTTGCAATACCACAACGAAAGTTCGAATATAAATTAACCGCGCAGTTTAGTTTTTAATAGAACTATGATGTAACGCGATTTGACTCAATTTTGAGATTCTTGTCCACAAATAATTGAATATTAGAATGGTAAAATAGCTGTATTCTGCAATTTAATATTCAAAATTTTTTTAATAAAATCGTGAATAAATATCAAACTGTGCATAAGAAACTTAATTGAAAGAAAACACAACCCGGCTAATAGCAAATTGCTAAAGGCGGCTAGGGCTAAATATAATCATATACTTTTTGTTGATAGTTGGAGTATTATTAATTGCAAATTTTATTCACAAACATTATGTGTTTTTTTTGTATAATTATACGCTATTGGCAATTTAAACAAAGTGTATAATGTATATATTATTTGAATAATAAATTAAAAGTGCCAAAGTAGTCGAAACATTTATTGTCAGTCTTATCAATCAAAGACTTATCAGTTTCTCATCCGAAACATTTATACTGAGATTTAGACTCTATGAATTCGAAACCATACTATTAAATCTTAGTACTGTGATTTATTGTTATTTAATAGTTCTTACTTTAAGTTTTCTATCTGTGATAAAATATAATAAGCAGAAATTTCTGATGGAATTTTGATAGAATGTTAAAATAATTTTTTAAACCTCATTAATAGAATTAAAATTTTTCAGCATAAAAATTCTGATTTATCATTTTTTATACTTTGAAAAATCCGTTCGATAATTACTATGCACCAAAAATTTGATTTGATATATTCTATTTGTTCGACTTCCTTTTTTCTATTCATCATAATAATCAACTTGTTATGAAAAATCCTGGCAAAATGTATAACTTATTTTAACTGTTATTGTGTTTTGAATTTTTGAAATTTTGCTTATAAGTTTAGTTCATTTAGTTTGTCTTCTAAAACCACGTAAATTCTCTTATACGTTTGTCTCCAGTAGCTCCTGGTATAAATTGAATCATGAGCAAAAAATATTTCAGAAATTATTGTATAAAAAATTTAATAACATCAAAGATTCAAACTTTATACTTTTTTCTTATTCATATTTTCATTGCAACTAAACTTATTTTGGCGTTTCGATAAGAATCCTTTTCCCATGAACTGAAATTATATTTACTGCAAATTCTACCATCGAATATTTTTATAGTTTTTTGCATGCTTTTTGCCCATAAAACTTATTACTGAACTCTATTCATCAGAATATATTCAAATCCTAACATTCATAAATTTTTAAATTATTTTTCTTGAGTATACAGCATCAAAATTTCTATTCCAATACAACTTAATAATTATATGAAATGAAGATTTTTTTGTAGTGCAACGATATTGGTCTTCCTTCTTCCATTTTTCAGGTAAAATGGATGAAACTCGTGATTCTTATTTTGTTCTCTTGAATAAAACGTTGTGAAATAATATGACAAATTTATTACTTATAAAGCACTAATAACAGTTTAATATAATTCTCATTTGATGATAAAATATGATAATTATCTTAGCATACAAGGAATACGAAATGTAAGATTATTTAGATAGTCTTGCGATTAACCCTCTGACGGTGTAATTTTTTAAAATCCTTATTTAGATGCGATATTTGCAAGTAAGTTCAAATACTTTTCAAACAAAGTGAACTGATACTATATGTTACACAATAATAATATGATATAATAAAAATTTGTAATCTTAAAAATAAACACACTAAACTGCGAAAAATGCGGGATGTAATAGAATATGGATTGATTGTCAACCCGTGGTAATCGTGGGATAAACAGCTGGAGGGTTAGGAAATGGTGAATCCTAAAGCAAACCAAACAGAAGCAGATAGGCAATAGTTTTTATTATGCAAAAAATTATCTACAAGTTGAAATCAAATATACAGTATCAAAAATGTCAGTCACAAGCAGTCGTAGTTGAAAATGCAACCATAAAAATCCAAACTTTTTATAGAAAAAAAATGAAACATAGTGTTGAAGTTGATAGATATATTCGTCAGTCGGCGCGTCTAATGTGATAAATAATCGCAGTTACGTAATCGAGAGCAAATTTAAGGATACATACTTTGACATATAACTGTTTTCATAAGTTCGAAAAAAATTTAGCTATTTATTTTTTTTCTTGTGTTGACAATCTGTTAGTCAACATACTCTAGTTAGCCAACTTCTGCAACGTGTAGATGACATATTGTTAAATGCAAGTTTTGCAATAACGAACTTAAAATTCATCAAATGGCATATGACACCCGATTGCATAACTGCATCCTAATAAAACGTTTTGAAAGATATACGATAATGATACTTCAGCTTTTAAGCTTTCTGATATGTATTGTATTCCTGATCGTATAAAAACTATACCGGCAACTACAAAAGGAAAATTCGTGATTATAATATTATTCGAAATATTGGATCTCTTTCAAGATGATTTAACAAAAGAAAATTGTCACACTTTGAATAGATTTTTAGAAGTTAACAACAAAGTGAAAAATAAGGGTTCTCCCTCTTCCCCGATTCGAATGAGTCGAGATTCTTAAAAATGATTTTAATGGTGTATTTTCATCACAGCTAATTTTTATTGCTGAAATTAGAAAGACGATTATTATTATTTTACAAAAACGAGAAATTATGTTTGTCCATATAATTTATTGAAACCAACTAGTTTCCTCCTTGTTTGTTCTTGAATTCTCTTCAAACTAGTGACATAATTGATTGTCGAAGATATGAACTATGTTCTTTCATAAAGAAGAAATATTTAAAAAAATTTCAATAAATAATTCAAAATTATATCATTTTCAATAAATATTACATGAAATCTAATTTTTTGGTAAATTTGACGTAACCAAAGAGTTGAACGCATGTCGCCGAGCTTTCTACTTAACTATAAAATGATACAAATAGAGCAATAGTAAGCCTGTAAATAGGCAGAACGGATTTATTTAAATAAGTTTATTTCCATTCTGCCTGTAAATTAGGAAGACTATTTACAGGCTTACTCAGTTCTTGCAAATGCACGAAAGTGCTTGCTATTAGGAAAATTGTCTAAATAAATATAAAGTAATACTAATTTCCGAACTTTATCCTCAGCACTCACTTAAATGAAAAAATCAACTGCACACTTTAATTCCGGGAATTAGAACATTTTGAATTATTTTTCTATCAAATTGTTGATTTGATTTCATTCATCATATATTAAATAACCTTATTTTCTTTTCCTGTTATTGAAGAAATTTTTTTGCAGTATAATTAGGTATGACGGCACTAAATATTTAAGTTGGCTAATACTTTAAAATAAGTGTAAGCAATTGAATGGATATCTATAAGTATCTATATTAATACTTAAATATAAAAATATCCAACAAAAGCTTTAGTAATTTTTTTCTCTGTTAATATCTAAGCAAACAAAGCTTCAAAAACAGGACTAACTGACTGTAACTTTCCATTGACAATAAATATTTTTTTAAACTCTTAGCACACTCGTGCCAATGTTTTACGAAAAATAATACTTAAGTCTTCACAATATATACACAACTTTTTTTTCTCGATGAAAAGTCTCATTTTTTTCCCTCCAAGCCACTATAAATAAATAAAAGGTATCCTGAAATACACGTGCACATTTTATCACAAAACGTATATCAGTTTATGTCCCAGAGATGTTATGCGCATTGTGACGCGAATGTTTCTGTCTCATGATGGAGCTCGACAGCCATTTTTTTTCAAAGAAGTATTTTCACAAATTCTATAAGAAAAAGAAGAAATTATTAATGAAACTAACACAATAAAGAAGTACTGTGTATTTATACTGTTTTCTTTATTGTTTTAAAATTTTAATAAGCAAAGGAGTTGTGTATGAATTTGTCATAACAGGAATGATTTGTTTCGATAACTTTTGAGTTTCCAATATTCCTGCGCTTTATTAACAAAACTTATATTTGAAAAGAAATCTATGAATAGAAATATATGCTTGTTTGAATTATATTTTAAGCATACAAGATTTATAAAGTAATAATTGATACTGAGAGAACTATACCATTGGCATAATTCGGATGCATATTAAAGAGAACAACTCATAAAAATACTTCTGCAAGACAATTATTTTTTCAGTATAAACATAACTAATACTCCACAGCTGTTTTCAAATGGTTATTAAATTTCGAAGTGTTTAGCAGCATTTATGGAATTATTTAAACGCGTGGAGGTGAATAATTTGCAGTTTCAAATGCTAATCTTTTTTTTATTGGTATTCACAATAATTTAAATAAGAAGCAAAAATATCTAGCCATGGAATTTTCAGAGACGTAGAATTTTGGGCGTTGCTCCACATATTATTTGATAGTCAGTTATACCGCGGAGAAAAGCGTACCTTTGACCTTGATATGCTCAATCCTGATACAAAACATAGTGTTAAAAATACTTATCAATAAAGTGATAAGAGTTAAAATGAGGATTATATAATGATCATTCGTAATTTTCTATGTACAAACTTTGACTTTTAGATATTTATATTAGTCGTATATTACGACCTAGAAAAATGATTGTTACATATAAAAATATCATATTTTTGCAACTTCATATTTCGTCACTTTTGCATAAAGAGTGAAATTCTGCTTTTTAGGCTAATTGTCAAAATTAAATTATAGTTAATCTGTGTATATTTCTAATTAATATATAACAGAGTAAAATTTAATAATGTAGAAAATGCAGAATAACAAAAATATGAAAAAATCCTTAAAAACGTGTAAAAATTCTCAGAAGCTTATTTACTGAACTGTTTAGCTAAAAAAATACGTTCATTTTTATAAATAGTTTTAAATGCTATGATCTATATTATACAGGCTTTTCAAATTATTAAATGCTCGTATAAAAATATTTTTGATATGTATAATTTTCTCAATATAAAAACGTATAATATTATTTCTAATATATTTATATCTGGAATTCACAAGCATCGAGCATTATATTTGATAACGACCAGGAACTAACAAAATTGATAAATACAGGGTCTTTATTTAGTCCCGGACCCATTTTGATGTTTAATAACTCATAAAATAATGAAGATATAAACAAACTTATGGCATTTATTGATGGAATAACTCGTATATTTTCCTTTTCAGGTTTGAATATTTTTACTTTTGTAAATATCGTCTGAGCGTGTGGTTAATTTCAGATAATTCCATTTTCCAGTCTAAATATCTGTACTTTTCTAAATATCGTCTGCTTATTAATTGCATTTTTCACTTTTGTTTTTGTCAACTATTGAAATGTTATGTTTACTTTTGATGTGTTTATTCTATGTAGTACTTTTGTATGTGATGTTTTATTCGAGCGGATGCTAAGGAGAATGCATACACTACAAGAGAAAGCACAGATTTTATGGTGGTTCATAGAAACGAAATCGATAGTGCAAGCACAGAGAAATTTCAGAAGAATTTACCAAAAATATCCTCCATTCAAAAACAGCATCTTGCGGTGGAAAAAGAATTTTCTAGAAATTGGAAGTATCGCAGATAAGAAACGTTCCGGACGTCTTTGCACAAGTGATTTGGATGTTGAGCGTGTCAGAGAGACATTTTTACACAATCCTAGAATATCTGTGAGATCAGCAGCAACAGAATTGGATATGTTAATTTCGACGGTGTACAAGGTTATTAAGAAAAAAATTAAGACTGCGTGCATACAAAGTTCAAATTGTTCAAGTTTTGGAACCGAACGATAGGCCTAGGAGGATGGCCTTTGCAACAGATATGGTAAGAAGGATAGAAGATGCTGCTGATTTTCTGAAGCGCATAATATTCTTCGGTGAAGCATCCTTTTATGTTTCTGGCATTGTTAATCGCCATAATGTGTGCATATGGGGATCTGAAAACCCCCATGAATACCGTGAGGCACAAAGGGATTCCCCAAAGGTTAATGTGTGGTGCGGACTAATGCACGACCGAGTCATTGGGCCTTTCTTTTTTACAGAAAAGACGGTCTCATCAGTCGTATACTTAGACATGTTGGAAAACTTCGTATTTTCACAACTAGAAGAGCTTCAGCCACATGTCTTTTTGCAAGAAGATGGTGCGCCACCTCATTGGGGTACCATCGTTCGTATTTCTTTGAATGACCATTTTCCAAGAAGATGGATTGGGCTAGAAGGTCCAATTCCTTGGCCACCCAGATCACCTGACATAACACCGTGGACTTTTTTCTTTGGGGGTTTGTAAAAGACAATGCTTTCAGGAGGAGAGTGTCGAACATTGATGACCTAAAAGCCAGAATTACAACCGCAATAGGCTCTGTGGATGCCGACATGCTTGCCGCTACCTGGCGTGAAATAGATTATCGACTTGATATTCTCCGTGAGACGAAGGGGGCACACGTGGAAGTTCATTGACAAAGGTCATGAAACTTTTTGAGTCTATTTAACCATTTATGTTATTAATTTTGATCTATCTTTATTATTTTATGAGTTATTAAACATCAAAATGGGTCCGAGACTAAATAAACACCCTTTATATCTGAAATTTTTGCAAGAATCAAATGATTTTTGAAAAAATACCAATGATTAGTAGAATATTTACTTTAAAAAAACATTCGGGGTAAATATTGGACTAAAATACTGAAAAAAATTATGAAAACTGTAATTTTTAAAAAATAAATTCAAAAAACAGTATTTTATGGGATATTAATAAATACAAATTTTCAAACAAAGACAAACCTCTACCTTCATAATTGATACGGCCATCGTGATCTATATCTATGGCTTTCAGCATGTCATCAAGCTGAACTTCCGTGACGGGTTCACCAATTAGATCCATGGCCATTTTAAGCTCGTCCTGAAATGTAAAAAAAGCATTTTCAAACACGATAACTAAACAATTCATTTATCTATAGAGAACATTGTTATCTGAGCTATATTGCTTTTAGTATCTTTTTAGAATGATAAATATATCGCTTCAGGAAAACAAAACTATTTGCGAGCTCATACCATTCGAAAGCTCAATACCCGTTATGCAAATTTTTTAAATGGAACTCCTGTTTTATGCTTCAGTGGACTTTTTCATCCTGGTAAGAAACCGGGAATATTCTCGAAATTTACTCATCAAGAATACAAATTACATTTCTGAAGGAAACTGAAAATCAACAAACCGAGTTGATTTTTTTGTAACCTTCAGTACTAAGAGAATTGATTTGAAAATTTTTTTGTAAATGATTAACGATCTCTTTTTTTTATTTTACCCTTAGTTATCTAGACTGCAGACAAATGAATTTAAATATATGTATTCTCTCCTATTTTAGTTATTTTTAACATGAATTTTAATTCCCGCTTTCTCAGAAAAATTCTGGTGGAAATTTTAAGGATGAATAAGAAAATTATTTAATCTTGACCTGATTTATTTAACTTGATTCAATATAAAAGTAATTAAGTTATTATTAATTATGAATAGTATTTTGTTCCAGCTGTACAGGTGCGCCATTTTATGCAGTGCCAATAAATTTTTGATATGTTGTATATTTAATAGTGTTTATTTATCGAAAATGTCTAAGAAATTCCTTATAATATGATCTCGCGATATCGTAAATTACCTTAATTACGGTTTATATCATTCAGGTATAATAAAGATTACATGATTGATTAATTATATATATTTTATGACAATACTGAAACCACCTTTAGACTTTTTTTTATCTTGCACATCTTTTCGAAAATGTTCCATTAATTTCATTTCAAATCTTCATGCACATAATGACATTAAATTTAAATTTTTTACAAAGCGAACTGAGATAAAATGTTTGAAAAAGCTGTGGACTACATACATCGCCAACTACATAAAAAAAAATTCTGATTTTATAACCACTGAAATTTTAGAAACAAGCCCGAAGAAAGTTTTTTTCAAAATGAATTGATATTTTGTAATCGATAAAAATGTGTGAATGTTTAAAACAAAGGGAAAAGACTATCATTAAAATAAAAACCGATTTATTATTTATATGTTTGCTTTTCCCGCTTAAAAGAACGAAATAAATTGAAAATAACTGTAAAATGTTCGTAATTGTGAGAATTTATTCATCAATTACGAATCTTTAGTTCTAAATCCATAGCATCTTAGTCTCATCTATATCCGATATCACACTTACGAAATTTATAACTTCAACGTTGATTGGTTTTAGATTTTGTCTATTTCCATACGCATTTTGTAAAAGATTTTCACTCTTCAATGAAAAGATGTTATTTATATTTTTAAATCCATTCAGGTGATAGAAAACGAATTTTCAAAAATTTGTAAAGTATTAAAAAGTATTAAGTAGTTAAATTCAAAATGTATTAAGTATTAGTTATTAATATTTCTTTTCTTGTATGAATATGAAACTTATACAACTCCAAATTTTCCATTTAAATCATATACCCTTTTCAATAAAATTTAACATTGAGAAATTATATTAAATGAATTAATATTGTAAAATAATTCGGAAATGAATTAATATAATTAAAACAAATTGAAATTCTATCTATTGAAATTCGGAATAATATTCTTTTAAATTCATATTATAAATAATACTTTGTTCTTGTGATTTACTATACTATATAATTAAAAAATGAATTAACAAGGGATAACCAAAAAGACTCAACTAATTGCACTCACTTTGGTTATGTACCCGTTTCCATCCTTATCAAACACTCGAAATGCAGCCAGCAAGTCGTCCATTAAGTCGTCCTCCTGACCTCCTATCTCTTCCTGAGACGCCATCCATCTTAAAAACTCCTCTTCACTGACAAGGCCATCGTCTAAAAAGAATATCAAAAATACGCGAATAAAATGCAAAATTTAATTTTTAGGGGATATATGAGATTGTAAATAGCAAAATAAAGTGCATCTTGATAAGATCATATACTGTTATAGCTCTTCTATTTTGCTTATGCCTTGCCGGATTGTCTCATATTTATATTTTATTCAACAATTAATTTTAATATCTTAAACATCAATTTTAAGACCTCATTATTAAAATTTATTAGTTTTTAACACAGATATTTCTATTTTTTTGGTGTAATAAATGTTTCGTAAAGACAGAATTAATTTTTATTTGTCATTAGAGCTTTCTGCCCAAATCGCAATTATTTCTCTTGAAATAAAATGTCAGTAATTTTATCTCAAATAATTCAAATTTATTTGTAAAACGATACACAATGAAAGAATAAATCTTTTCTTGCGTATAATTTTATTATCTCAATCACTGCAAATGTATTTAAATAATACAAAATACTTTTTATTTTTATTGAAACGTATGAGCTTAAACGTATTCAATAATAATTTTCTTTTAATGGACTAAATATTAAAACATGTCATTTTTATATTTTATCAATTGTTGGTTTTAGTGTAACATTTTTATGTTTATCTTTCATTATGAAAGTTATTTATATTTAAAGCTGTTTTATAAAATATTCGAACAATGCCAATATTTAGGATAATGACCATATCACTATGTCAATGTGTAAATTAAATGTAGCCTCCATTTCCATCAAACCTCATTAATTAATGATTTTTTTTTAAATTATAGTCTTATAGTCTGAATCTCTGTTCCTTATATAGAGGTGAAGTAGCATTAGTAAAATAAGTAGCAATATTTCACTCTACAATTGGAAAAAGATTATTAATTTCTGTTTGAGTTCCAGGATATTTTTAATGTAAGTTCTTTTTGTCAACCTATTTTCTTACGTTTCCTTTAATAAAATGGCTATAAAATCAGGTCGATGAAACAAACGAATTTTAATGAAGGTAGACATGTGAACGGCCTTGCCACTCAAAATGACTATTCCTATGTTTGTTTTAATATTATGACCATGGACAGAAAATTCCAAGCAAAATAAATGGGCATTTGAGATGTTTGATCATTGAGGGCTATGGCCAGTACGTAAGAAAGCCACATTTAGAAGGGTTTTACTGTAGAATTCACTATTGACTATATTTGTGGAATATGAGCAATAAAGAAATGTTTAAGCTGAAAATTTCAGCTTTCGTTAATCATTTAATGAAATATTTATTAGTTCATTGATTGATTCATTTTCAAAATGGTATCAAAGGGGTTTCAAATATTATTGGACAAACTATAAAGAACTAAAATTCTCGATCTGAGATAAAAAAAAATTATCTAAAGGTGTAATCTAGACACACAGTTTCTGAAAAAAAAAAGCAAAATGTAACATCAGGTGCAAAAAGGTTCACTATTTCTGCTTTTTAATATATTCCATGTATATTTATATATTACAGTATGACCTCTTGCCATTTCAAAGCATCCGGTAGTGACAAAATTGAAGGCAGCATACAGATGAGCAGCTAAGTCACATTCTAAATAAATTAAAATTAGATATATCAATTCATTCGGTTGTCCCTATAGCAAAAAGTATTCGAAAGGAGTCAGATCTGGTGATTAGGCCGGTCACACAAATGGGCTTCCTCTCGTCAATCTATCAACAATGATATTCAATAATTTAAAGTGATTGAATAGCAGAGGTTGTTTTGTTTAGCAAGCTAGTGTCTACTTACTTTTCTTTTTAAAATGTTCCATCTTTTCTAAACCTGTGGTACGTAATTTTAATTTTTAAATCTTATATTCTTTCAAAACATTTTTCCTCATCCGCTCAGCAGTTTTGTGAGGTTCGATAAAATTTATTATTTCTATATCGGATTCTACGCCATACCTTTTCTTTTGTATTTTACTCTAAAACTACGCGTCATAGACACAGGATTCTTTAAACAATTTTTATAAACTCATAGCAAGGAGCTTTTGTGTACTTTGTCAGTTTGTTTGGTGGTATCCAAATACACTGAATAATAAAGAACATGGATGCGGAAACGGTAATTTAGAAACATTACAAAAGAATAGGTGATTATAATCTAGTATCATACCTCTTTCACTGGCTTGTTTCATGAGAGCCTCCACTATGCTGTCTTCTATTCTGATTCCCAAACTCGATAGCATGTGTTTCATTTCGCTCAGATTAACACGTCCATCTTGGTTTTTATCCAGCATCGAAAATGCCGTCTTCAACTCTGAAATAATAGAAGAAAAATTTCGTCACTTCTCACATCGAACGAAAACATTAAGAATTCTCAGATGCTTAAACAACACAGAGCGTTTTACTTTCAGCATAATTATCTAGAGATCATCATTATTTAGAACAAACAAGAATTCATTTTGGAACAGTTCCTCTTCGGGTTTTCCACAGAATTTCATTGTAGATCTGAAATTTGATATCAAGACCATTTATCAAAATTTTTTCGGATACTTTGAGCCGTTTCTGCATTATTATTCAACATACTCACAGAAAAATAAACTCCATCTACACAGTCTACCTTTTAGCGAATTTATCCAGATTTTCGCTCAGATCTGCAATTTGGGCGATAAAACGTATATCAAATTTTATTTTCCTAATTCGTTGCGTTTATGAATTATCATATTGACTTGCGACCTTATAAAAGAAAGATCCCACTACAGCAAATTTCATCCAACATTTGACACTGGTCCACAAATTTGGTGTGAAGTTATATTACATTCTATTTATCTGACAGTTGTGTTTTGAGTTTGCGTATTCACAGGCAGGTAGACATAGTTCTAAATAATTATTTAAATAAAAAAGATTTTTAATATAGCACGCTTTGAAAACCGACTAAGAAGTATAAAATAAGCTCTCTTAGCCGCATTCAGATTTATAACCCCATATTGATTCCTAAATTGACAATCACAAATTTTCAGGAATACACTTGAAGCGGAGGGGGGGGGGGGGAGCGGGGAAGGAATTGGTTTGGGATAATAAATCTGTATGGTAATAACATAAATTATACATTTTAGTCTGCTTTCAAAACGCGGTATAGTAATTTTTTATTTAAATAATTATTCTCTTTTATTCGCTTGTGCGTGAAATTTTAAAATTGATTTAGAAAATAACTTCCCGATGAGTTAACGACTTGTCACACCGCCATATGTCGGCAATGAAATTTTTTAACCGACTGCAAAATTTGTCCCGAATATACACAGAAGAGAGTTAATATTGCTTTGCACCCAATTCTGAGCTATGTTTAAAGTTTTTAATTCATCGGGAAGTTAGTTTGAAATCGATTGGAAAATTTGCATCAAATAAAAAGTGAGTTAATAAAAATGTGTTTATTATTAACAAATTCTATTTTGTTGACTGAAGGTGATTTGAAATTCGACGATTCATCAAAATATTGCGGTGGAATTTTTTTAGAACACAATATTTTCTCATCGTATATTTCGCATACGAGAAAGTAAAAAAATCTGGAATTTTTTTTTCGATCGCTGCATCTGCTTCCACATTAAGATACTTTTATAAAGAAAATTCATATATAATTTTACTTCGGTATTGGACAGTCAAGTTTGCCGACTGTCTTTAATACAATACTCTAAAAAATTAGTGTATTGTCTTTAAATGCTTGAGTACCAACACATACAAGTGCAAATCCATAATAGGATTTTACGATCGAAGGAAGTAGAAAATGCAGAAATTCCTCAATATCTACAAATGAGAATTTTTCACGGTTACTGTGACTTCTCCATTTTTAATGTAAAAAAATAATAGAATCAAGAAACCTTAAAACATCGCTGGAAAAAGTAATGAAGTTATCCATTGTTAGAAGAATTTTATTTCATTTCCAAAGTTTCTGTTATTTATTTTAACTGTAAAGAAATCATTTTCGAATGAAATAATAAAAATAATAATGCTACGTCTTAGATTTTGTTATTGATATTTTAACCATAAGTCAGTTATTCCCAGCAATTTTTCTTCAGATACATGTTTTTAAATTTATTGTCTTTAAACAACCATTTAAATATATTTCTGCCATTTCTATCGAATTCCAGTCTTGATATAAAATTATAAAAATAAATGCAAGCAAGAAAAAGAAACTATTCAACTGAAAATATAAAGTATATAATTTGCAATATACCTTATACAAAACCAAGTATATTTGAACTAAAAACTTATTGGATGAATCAAATGTTTTAAACTTAATTTACTAACATTATAAACATTATTTTCCAAATCCTTTCCTTACTGTACTTAATTTATTGAAATAAAAAAAAAATATGTATGTATGAAACAACATCAAAATCAAGCTTAAATACAATCTTAAATCAAAATCGTGTTAACTATCAATTTCCTCTTACGAGAGGGAATTTCAAAGAATATCGTTAAAAGAAGATTGAATAAATAAAAATTTCTTAATTCGTACACTAAATTTTTGTGTGTGAATATTTTCTTATTTTTAAGTCATTTTAGATTATTCTTCATAGAAACTCAAACGAAATAACATCATTGGTTGTGCCTTTAAAAATTTATAAGAATCGCCATACCTATTTAAATTCATGGAAATAAAAGGGGTATATATGATCAAGCGACACATATACATAACATTCGATTTACATAATTGATTGTTTTTCTAAAATTATTATGTAAACTGATATCATACGATTCAAATTCATATAAGAGAACACTGGGGACCAATATCTATTTTAAAGATGCGGTTCATCATAGAAAACTGTATAATTTGCAGTTTTCTGATTAAAATTGATCTATTTCCAATAAAAAAATTATGCATGAATTCGATTTCACCGTTTTTTATCGATGACATTATTAATATATCTTTTCTTTTGATGTGTCATTTATTGATTTTGTAATAAGCCCCCCTTTTTTTATTCGCCCAAAAAATGCGTTTTTCGGGTCGGGAAGATCTAAAGCGTTTGATTTAAAGCACGATGATTACAATAATCTCCCTTTGTATATTTTGTATACATGAAATAAAAAAAAGCCTTAGAAACGTAACAAAAAACAAACAAAGGTAAAAAAAAAAAGCCTGCAAGAAACTGCTTTGAATATTTCATATACGAGAAAGTAAAAATCATCTCGTTCTTTAACGATCACATGCTCTTGGTTTTCTGATATTTAAATGTTTTTGTTTGACGGTTTTAACCTGAAAAGCGGAAATCATTTATTGTGCAATTATGTTAATCAAAATCACGCAGCTTAATTTTCTTATAAAATAGTCGATTATGTTTATTATGTTTGTCCTTTGGAAGTAAAAAAATACAATAAGCGCATATGTTGCAACTATATCGGTCTTAATTTCCTTCAAACTTTGTTCTTAAACAATTGTTGCTATTGCATTTACAATCAATTTTAAAAACTGAAGGAATGGAAACAATTTTATTTCGAAAATAAATATATCCTTTAAATCTTCATTAAATAAATTAGCAGTTTGCATGCAGTTGTGGACAAATTACAACAAATTCGATTATTTATTTTAATGGCAGAGCTCTAAAATCAGACTTAATCGGAATAATAACCGATTAAAATTTTTTCAAAAATATAAACAAGCATCTATCCTATATTCTATTTAATCCTCATAATTTTATGTTGCATTAATATTTGACCGATTTTTTTCAAATACTAACTCGGTTTTCCATAAAAGGGCAGTTATGTAATTTTTAAATTATGTTTATTAAAGTTTTTTTTATTCATGTAATAATGTTCTAAGCAACGTAAAAAAGTTATTTTAGATCCTATTTAACTTAGTTTATTGTTGTGATGTTACAGTCACAAGCAAATGTAACTATGCCAATTATCTATTCACCATCTGCATGTATTCTTTTGTGATGCATTATTTATCTACTGTATAGTGCTCAGAGAATATGAATTGATTCTATACTTAGTGTTGCACAGACAATAATTTTTGTTTAAAAAGATATAAGAATAATAAGACATTTTTCGGTACTTGGCAATTCTTAGTGTTGGCATCCTACTTCAATTAAATTCTTCTTTAATTGTTGAAAGGTATACGTAAAATATTTCAAAGAAACTCTGAATGCAAAATACTAAAGCGCAAAATGTGAATGACTGCCAGTTTTATTCTCTGAAAAAAATAAAAATTTACATATATTTTTAGAATCTTTGTCACAAAGCATTTGGCAACTTGTACAGAAATAGGTTCTAAATTTAATTTAGTTATGGGTTTGAGATATAATTTAAATAGAGAGAGTTCCTAATACATTTGCAAAAGCTAATCCTCATAAAATACCAACTTTATAATTGGTAACATTTTTGTTTAAAAAGTGTATTTTCTTTAATACCTTCTTGTAATAAAAACGAATATTTAGGAATCATTCTACAGGACGAGTGCTTGATGCAGGGTTATTGAATTTGTAATGTATAATTTAGAGGGTTGTAAAAAAGGAATTTTTTGAAGTTTTTAATAGAATGTTAATTAATTTAATATTTAAAAAGTTATTACATTTTTGGCATTAAGATAATATTACACAAATATAATGAAATACACATCCTCATTGCTCCTTAAATTATCCTTCCGAAAATATTAATTTTAATTGCCGGATCTTTTCTTTAGTTTTATCAATATTCAAAAAACATTTTAATGGATAATTTTAAATTATACAGCTGCATTATTGCAATGAAATTCGACATTTTTCATTATTTAGTCAAATACTAATCTATCTGGCGTTGCTTGGGATTAAAATCCATTTACGAATAATATTTTTAAAGTAAAAACTACTTTTGTATAGTATATTATAATATCAACAATAAAAAAATTGATATGCTTACAAAAGCTTTACTTTTCTTGACTTGGTCTGAGTTAAAGACATGGACGTAAACTTACTTTGAAGCATAATTAAAGCCTTTATTTTCTAACAAAAGCATTGTTAGATAACGAAAATTTAAAAGATAGTGACAGAGAAGTTCAAAGTGAGAAGAAAAGGTAGCATTTTGTATAATTTCTTATTAATTGAAAATTTAATTAATTTTTGTCCTATGAATAGTTGTCACAATTCTTTTTATAATTAGTGCGCAAAATCTAATTGAGTTTCTCTATTGATTAGATGTGGAACATATAATATTACAAAAAAATAAAGAAAACATTATATATATATATATATAATATAGTCACACGGACTTTTAATTATGTTAAGATTAATTTGCCCGTTTCTTTTTCGCTTTTGAGAGTTAAGGAATAAAGATTCCACTTATATATATTTTTTTTGGAATCATTGGTAATATTGTGATATTGTAATAAAATTTAATTTGTTTTATTTCATCAAATGTTTTACGAAATCTATAAACAAAGCCCTCTGAAATATTAAAGAAATTAAGAAATCTCATAAGTTCAAACGAATATTATGGTTTATATTCTTTAAATCTTTTCATCGGCAGTTTATAATTTAATATAGCGTGCTGTTCTATGCAGAATGATTTTAATGTTGAAATCAATTGCATAATTTTCTTGAAAAGAAGGAAAGTGAAATTGATGCTGATAAAGCGCAATTAGATATTGCTGCGAATAATTGTGTTATATGACTTCATTAGGGACTTCATATAGATAACGAAACAAAATAAAGAACACACATTTTAAATATCCATCACAAATGATGTTTAAAAGTACACACTTTGTTAAAAGAACCATGATTATCTAATTATGGATAAAAAATTTAACTGAAATTACATATGATCAGTATCCTTTCTGAACAAATTGATTTCCAAAATTAGATAGCTTAAAATAATTAGAATTTCCATATTGCATTTGTATAAAATAACTTACGAATAAGAAATAGAGGATATTAATAGTAAAATAGTTACCACCAAAGAAAAGGGGTAATTTGAATTAACAGTTATTTATAAATGGAAATGAAATGAAAATTATTTCTAAACAAGATCATTGAAAAATTTTAAAATGTGCATTATTTTCTGAAAATAAAGTTCTTAGAAAGTATATTGAAAATAAATTGATGTTGTAAAGTGGGTAATAAATAAATGACACTTATTTTAATGCTAAAATTAAATTTAAAATTTTTTTAGATATACAGATAATGAATGGGGAGAGTTAAAAGAATACTAAAATAAGTGGGATTTAGGAAAGGCGCTATTCGAAAATTATTCAATAAAATTCATTGTAAAAGCTACATATAGTCCGTTTAATTCACAAATCTACTAACCCTCATTATAAGTTATGACAGATTTGTGAGCAATTTACCTTTTGAAAAAAATTATCTGTCAAAGATTTTCAAAAATAATTTTAAGTATTTTTAACTCGAATTTTTCTATCCTCTATGAGAATTATTATGCAAATTCTTCTTATATGATACAAACCAAATATAATATTATTTTGTTGAATATTCATTGTAGATTTCTTTTTATATCAAAAGTTATTTTTCTTTGAATTATATAAAAGCATCATGACCTTCGCTAACTTAATTTTCTCTCCAGAAAACAAGATATAATGAGAAAATAAATCATTCTCTTGAAAACTTTTAAATATGGCGAAGAGTGCACGATAATTACATCTTAATGTCTTAAGACACTTACGTAATTGCTTATAAATGCTGCTATATCTTTTACGCCACATTTAATTACATTTCTTATCTCTCTGCATCATTTTCTCCTTGTCTTTTCACGAATGAATATTTTTCAATCTCATTATAGTTCGTTTCATTCCATTTGAATCCCTTTGACTTAAATTAGATGAAAATGCCACAAGATTATTCAGTTTTCTAGTTTATAATTCTTTTTAGCCTCTTTCGATGAGCAGCTGTTAGTTTACTAATGCCAATGTAATTTCTTTACTTAATTTACTAATGTCAAGCAACTTGGATGATTTATATTTTATTAAAACAAAACAAAATGCTATTTTATAAATTACACTAGCCCAATAAACGTGCACCATTCTCATTGATTTCTTATGTTTAAAAAGTGGCACAAATTAATTGACAAAATCTTTCCAATTGTTATGATTGAGGACTCTTTCAGAGTTTGTGATATCTCGTGATACTGGAAAATGGTGGAGGGTAGGTCAAATAAAAATTGACGAAATTGTTTTAGTAAATACTGCTGTTAAACTATGTAAATAATTTTTCACTTATAGAATACACAGTGAAATAGTGTGTTTGAAATTTCTTTCGAAAATGGAAGATGGTAATGGGCAAGTAATCGCAGATAACATATCTAGAGGTCCTATCATTCATACGAAATAAAAATTTCCAAAATTGTACAGTAATTGAAGGACTCATTCTTTGTTTTTTGTTATTGTTTTTAAATATATAGATAAAAATTCCTTCCTTAAGACATTTATTGTGAATTTTTTAACTATATTTTTTCTCTTCCAAAAATAAGTGTAATTTCTTATCATGCTTCTTGTAAATTAAAGTGTAGGTTTATTTTAAACGCTAATACAAAAAAAAATCGCATAAAGTTCATTACAAGCATTCTTTTTCTGTATAGTGCTAGTTTCGAACAATAATTATACTGTTTTCCATTAATTCATAATTTCCAGACGAAATAAAAATTATTGCATTTTCCTGAAAATCGTCTAATTGAAAAATAAGCCGTTATATTATTCTCTAAGATTCCAGCGCTATAAGGCGTATTCTCAAAATAAGCATTTGTTTCTATTAGATAGATGCTTTAATTATTGCTGAAAGGTCAGTCGTAGTGAATATACATTGCATATACATATCTGATAAATAACAGATGTGGTTATGGCTAATTTAAATCTTCAGTATCTAGTAGATTTAAAAGAAAAAGAAAAAAAATTGACAGATGTGTGAAAAAAAGAAATGGCTATTCCGGCAAGATTACAAGAAAATAGAATTATAGGCTTTTCAAAGAAGTTTCAAAAATGCTCTTTCGTTGAATATTCTCTACGGAAATTAATCTTCCAGCATTAATCACTAGGCTGATATTGCCAATTCTTATTTCATTTAAGAATTTTTTACACCTATGCATCGCACTAATGGCTGCCTATTCCCATTGTCCTATCTTTCTAGAGACCTAGATATTTTCAAATCAGCACAGTGACTGTGTCTAGGGTCGTATTGTGTCGCATGTTCTAAAACAAAAGACTTGAGTTGGCTATCCTTGGTGTTGAATGCAAAGTGGATAGTTTAGTGATTTTTCCCTTTAGAAAATTCGCGGTGAAGTATTACTTTTGATATTTCATTCAAAAATTCAAAAGGACATTGACAACACATTTAGAAGCCATGAGGTACCATCTATATCTATACTTATAATAATGCTCAATGTGTGTGTGTGTTGGCGCTCTACAGGCCAGACCATTCAACCTACAGCTACCAAATTTGGCACGTGTATACATTGGAGGCCGGGAATGTGCACCTGGGGGTTATTTTTTCGAAATTTTAATTAGAATTTTATTTATTTAAAAATTAAGCGAAATTTTGGCGTGTTTCCGCTATAACTTCCGAAAATATTACCGCACAAAAAGATTTTTACATCAAGTTAAAGATCAAAAATTTATCTTTTAAATGATACCAATGTTTTAACCTTAAAATTAAATTTCTACTTTTAATGAATTTTTAAATAAATATTTTAACTATATTTTTCAACAATTTTTTCGTGCAAAATAAAAATAAAATTTAAGCTGCACGAGCACGTTTCGCATTCATGGGGAAAATTAGCTTTTTTCAAAGTGTTGCCATCACATTGATTAAAGCTCCAATTAAAAATAAATTAAATCTTTATGGAAATGAAATCTGCAAAAATATAATTTTCGACACGTGTCTGTAGGAAAGGAAACAAATATGAAATATTATTTTTTCTAAAAAATAAATTCAAGAAAAATTATTTTATGACCTTTTACACTCTCTATATTATTAATCCAATAAATCAGTTTTATTTTAAGGCAAGTTTTGTTTAATATGAACAGGATATCCATTCAAATCAGGGCCACACAGCTAATTTGTAAACCTTTAGTTAGACAGAGATCTGCTAAAATGGTCTAAATGGAAAATGGTTATATTTTATGTAACTTGATTCAATAAATGCTCTAATAAATAACGAATTTTTGATTTTACATAAAGCTTCTGCTGTGGAAATCCCGATTAACAAAATGTACTTGACACACTAATATTTTAAATAAAAAGAGTTAAATTCCAATTAACTAAATCAATCCCTTAAACTGACTGATTTATGAAAACTTGAATATCACTATTCAATAAAAAAAGGGATAATTTTAGCTTTTCCATCGATCGTTTCAAAGAGAATACGCTAATCAGCGCGCAGGTTTCTCAAGATTAATTGGCCTAAGATTACGAAAATGTTGAGTTTTTCTAAATTTTTAACATTCAAAACTTCATAAATATGTCTTAGTTGATCGTGGAAAATAGAAACATTCATTCATTTAATTATTCACCATTAAATTTGGTGTGTCCAGAATATTTCTCAGAATATGATACATTACTGCATTAAATTTAGACTTTATAATTTTTGAAATATATTTATAGGCCGGAACAAAATATTATTATTGATTTCATTTCAATCCTTTTGAAAGCAAAACTAAAAACTGAATTTTATGCTGAATCTGAGAAATTTTTGTTGAATTATTCTTTGAGATATTACATAAATTATGAAAAATATTTTGTAGTTCACATAAGACTTAAATAACGAGCGATCCTGTTTGTAATACTCATATTCAATAATAATAATAATAATAATAATAAATAAATAAATAACAGTAAAGATGATAAATAAAATAAAACGCTTGGTTTTATTAAAAAATATCTTTATATTAATTGCAATTTCATCATTTTACCGGAAATGTCAACAAATTAGAAAAATACATATAGTAAATTGAACGAAACGATCTAAACAACAGTATAAGTTTGGTATGACTATCAAAATTTGAAGATTAAAAATGTTTTGTTTGAGAATATATTAAGAGAACAGTTACTTAAAATGTTTAATTGAAAATTGTAGCGAGTGGTAATACTGGCGAACCGGCTGGTCACCAAAGGCGGCTAGTATGAAATGAAAATTAGCAAAATCATATCATTGATTTGTTAAAGGGCACTGGGGTTTTGGTTATTCACCAGTTAATTTACAAGCATCGTTAGCTAATTATAATGATCCATGTTTATGCCCAATTTAAAGTAATACTTTATTTTATTGTGATAAAATGAAAATCAGCAAATTTGGGTGATATGACTGTATTAATGTTATTAACTTTTTTAACCGCAATTTTTTTGAACTCCTAATTACACGTTACCTTTTATTTTGAATATTTATTGTTATTTCCTTCCATAAAAAAAGCAAAAGGGACACGTGGGATACATAAGCGTATTCAAATGTTTTTCGTCTTGTAAAATAATTGCTATTTTAACTTGAAAGCATATTTAAATATCGAAAACTCAATAATTCGATGAGTCTGACTTGTCATTTCAATGTAAGAAGTTAATGTGATTGGCATAATGTTGGTCACCAAAGGCAGCTAATTCTAATAAATTTTATTATTTAGAAGTATCATCTACTTCTAACATTATTTTCGATAGACTCAAAAGGAGACTTTTTATAGCTTTTAGAATGTAGTGTTTTAATCTTAATCAAAATTCTCTGAAGGACTTTAGTATTCGTTTAAAAATTTACTACTTTAGATATAATCGTGAAATTTAAATTAACTGCAATGAATAGAATTATGTTTCTTCTTATCTAAAAGAGTTTTCATTCTAATAAATTCGGTAAAAATTTTTCTTTTTGTATGACTATTATTTCAAAGCGGTAATTTGGAGATCATGTGAGGTAACTTTAAATACTCTTAGTAATATTTATAAGCTTTTGACTTATTTTTTCCCATCTGTCCCAACCTTGAGATCCAAATCATTTTATCGAAGCACAAAATCTAGGTGGTTCCAAATGCTACAAAAATCTACATCTCGTTTACTAAAAAAAGTCTAAAATTATCTCAGTTTTGATCACTGAATGAAACGAAATGTGTCTATCAAAGACCTTGATTGTGAGTTTATTTTTTCGTTTTAGCCTAAATATACATCTTAGAAATGAATAAGCAATGTGTACATTCAGATTGAGCTTATTTTGAGCCAACCGCAAAAATAAGACAAAATCTTCCTTTGCTTTTCTGAAATTTTTTTAAGTGACATCTTGAGACGGAGAGTTCTAAAAGTAGCTCCCTTTTCTTAACAAGCGCACTTTTCATGAAAGAGGCTGCTGAAATGTTTAAGATGAATAATCTTGACCCATATATTTTAAAATATCTCATTGTTATTCGTTTAAATATTCCACAGAAATATTTTCAGATTTCTTTTATGTTGTTCACTATAATAGTAAATAAAGAGAATTATGTGAGATATTTTTAAAAAAGAGTGCAATTACTTTTTAAATCTTTCATAATAAGTAGATTAAAAAATGACTGTTAGTAATCCAATAAATTATTACTTGATTATTGATTATTACTTCCAGTTATCCGTATTTCAAAAATAAATAAGCAAGCAACACAACAAATAAAACAGAATTACGTCAAATTTATTTTTGAATTTTCCGAAAAGATGAATGGGAATGATTTATCATAGATTCATTTTCACGCTGAAGAAAGTCATTTATCAAAAGTGAATGGTTTAAAAGTTATGTGTTGTTGTAATATATATCATAAATGCTTCCAAAATTGAAAGCTTAAGTATTTTTGGTGTAAATAGAATGTTCATAAAAATGTCTGCATTTCACTTATAATAATTCATCAACATTTAGGGAGTTTCATTCAACATTCAAGAGTTTATAAAGAATTATTAGTTTATATATAGAATTTATTAGAATTTTATTTATAAATGCGCTTCCCATTTCGTTCTCATTAACTGACAAATCACCATTTTATTGACATAAATTTTAAACACCCTCTTTTAAATTTCGACTAATATTAGATATTCGATGAAACAAAAAATTTTATCTTTTAAAAAACTAGCATGCTATAATGCCAATTCTTATATTTTCTTCCTATATTTGAGTTAAATGTAAATAGTTTTGGTGGTGTTACAAATTTTAGAAGATAATAAATTATAGAATTCTAATGAAAAGAATGTGAATGTGAAAACAAACTGCTATAATATTCATAAAAAAAATTAATGCATGCATGCAAATGTCCTTTCCATATGAAAAAATTGAAAGAAATGAGAAAAAAGATGGTCTAATTAAAATGATAAACGGTATATTCTGATAAATTAAAAATAAAATGTCATTCCAAAATATAGACAGATATCAGAAACACAAAGGCATTTTTATATATGCCAGTTATATTTCAAAACTCATTGGAAAGTCTCAGCAATTAAATCAGTGGTAGATTTTGAGCATTTTGGGAGCTTCTTTTGTAATAAACTGATCCATTTACTTTCACATCTCAATTAAATGATCTATTTAAGCCTAAATTTGGATTTTAGTATCTTTGTAAACTGCATACTTTATTTGATTCATTTCTCCGCAACACCCAAATTCGAGCATGCTATCATCTAAGCATACACTCGGTGTTTATTAGGACTGTGGCAACTAAGTAAATGCTAAGAAACAAGTAGGAACTTGACCAATTATATATGATAATCCTAATATAATTCCTAAAATTTGTATTTTTGACAAAGTTATTCATCTGGGATGTCGTCTAATAGCATTTTTTATTATTATGTAAAGCTCGATCTTCTCAACTTAGCAATCCCAGTAATTGTAAGTGCACGTCTGATTAGATCTAACTAGATTTCAAGGACTGGATATAAAATTACTGCCTTAGGTTAATTATTCAGTGTAATTTCTTTCACCCTTATTGAGAAGCGAGAATTTAAGTTTGGTACAAGAGGAAAACGTATAGTCCTTAACTATTGTAATAATGTACAGTCAGTCAGCCATCTGACTCTCCGACCCGCCACGAAGGCACACGGATTTCAACCATAAAACTGAATGACCGGTCAACAGCAACATTGGCGGGAACTGTGGGTGAGTCCTAAGGGCCATCGCCGGCCACGGTACAACCCTCCCCGAAGGAAGTACGTCCCATCATCGATGGGAGGAGTCAGATCCCCCACCTATTAGTGTACCCTCCAGGATGGCGAGACCCAACCACCATGCCGGAAGCATCTCATCCTCATTTCGAGGTGCCCTCTCTGGGGGTTTGTAACAATGTACAATTAGAATGTTAGTAAGCAGAGGAAATGGTCTCCCCAAAACATTCTATTTTACTTTTCAATAAATTTATTTGGGTATTATTAACCGCACTTCTGGACTGTTATTGGGTATTATTAACGCACGGACTGTTCTGGAACGGTTGTTACAGAACAGTCTATTAGAGGGCGATCTTTGGTGAGATTGTTAATTAATTATTGTTGATTAATTGTTGAAATGCGATTATACACACAGAAAATCAAATGTGTATTTTGACGCTTTTTTTCTGACTTATTGACGCCAAAATTTGACATTGAATTACAAATGAAGTTGTACAATTACATACTAATTCAGTATACTTAAATCATTGGATTTCTGAATTATCGCACTTACATGAATGTGAAAGTATAGATCTACAGGTGGTTCACCCTTTGGTTCCAAATTTGATAGATGTCTACTCTTTAAGTGTTAAATCTGTGTATGAAATGTTATCTACCAAGTTCTCTTCGTTTTGTATTATCCGTATTAACTTATATTTGGACAGCCAAGAAGATGGACTTCATCCGGAAAGATTTCATTCAAAAATTGATAAAAACCTATAGACTTGGTAGAAAAACCTCATAACAAATTTCATCCATCTAGCTCAAAGCATTTTTGAGTTATTCTGTTAATAGAATAATTCAAATAAATATAATTCGAAAAATGTGCTTTTCGGACACAGAAAGGTCTAAATTCCACAAAAGTTCCAATTTTTTGATATTTACTGTAGGTTTTTTTTTTGTATATTTCGCATACAAGAAAGTAAAAAGAGAACAAGGGAATAAAACTAAGTAATTTATTTATCGAAATAGAACAAAGATTGACTGTCTGTTAAAAATTCTTACTATAATTTACGCACGTTTCTTAAAAATACAACTAAAAATGTTTTTAGAAAATTAAAAATAATAAAGGTTATGCTACTCAAAGAAACAAAGATATTTTTTGGTCTAATTTAAAATAAAGAAATAAGAGTAATGCAAATGGAAAACATTTCTATCGTCTTAATTTGCAAAGCAATATTTATTATAGAAACTGAATTTTACTTTATGCACAAAATTAACAGATTAAAGAATTTTATTTAATATTTAATAGCAGTTTAATTTTGCATTTATAAAAAGCAATTGAATGAAATGTGACGTTTCTTAAACTTCACTTGGCGAAAATCTTATTTTTTGAATCAGAATTACGATAAGTTTTCGCAGTTATTTTAATGTGTTTATTCTAGTTTTCAGTTCAGAGTCGTTTCTTTAGTTCACTATCTAGGTTTACTAACAGTTTTTCTGATTATTCTGGCAACAGAAGAAATATTTTGCAGGTGATGCCTCTTTGAAAAAACGAGAGTTTTTTGTAGGCCAGAGATCTCAAAATAGACTATCGTTCCAAAAACATCATTATATCGCCTCAGAAAACCATGTAACGTATCTGCATTCGCACCTCGGAAATAAATATACAAGTGTTGACTTTTTTAACTTCAATTTCAGAGGACGCTAAAGTATAATGTATTTTTCTTGGCCAGAAACTTTCTTGAGTTGTCTTAGATCTATATGCAAATCATTCTAAAGTCCCCATTAATCATAAATAATTGCTTTTATTGTAGATCACATGTTTACCTTAAGATAGGAGGATGATATAAGCATGTCAAATATGTATAAATAATTGTAAAAATTCTATAAAAAGTCAATATGAAGAAAATATATTCAAAAGGATTGGAGTAATTATTAATAGTTTTTCAGACTAATATTTCAAAACAATTTTATAACATATTAAGCAATAACATTAAGCAATCTATTCAAGTTTCATGAATATATTTTCAGTTCCAAGACGTCTGAAAATTATTTGGAAATTCATTCAATATAAAATATAAATGAATCACAAGATTAAAAAAATTGAAACTATTAGTTTCCAGAACTTAATTTTTAAATTCAATATTGCTTGAAATTTCATGATACTATTTTATTAATCAACGATCATATGAAATCATATATTTTATTATTATAATCTTGTATTTTTAAAATATACTAAAAAGAATATAGGATACATTCTCGCAGTTCTTTAATAAAAATTTTTTATAATGAATACATGACAAATATTTAGCATAAGTGAAACTAGTAAATATTCAAAATGAGCATTTTCCCTGCGATTATTGAAAATAATTCTAAAAGCAAAAAAATTATTTAAATTTTAAGTAATTTGCTATATGGGTCATTTGAAGCAATTGAAGAGTAAAAAATACAAATTTTTTGAATGCATATTGCATTTCTCGTATTTTGCTAAATATGGCGCAAGCTATTTGAAAGTAAGTTTCCCTTAAGTAAGAATGATTTTATTAGAATATTTTTTAATTTTTCTTACATTTACTAAAAATTATAAAAAAGAGAGAATTTGCTTCACCATGACAAAAAGCGCTGTCCCTCGAATTTGTTTTATATCATAAAAGGACATTTCATAGTATTCCTTAACATTTTCAATAAAAATAATTCGTAAAAAAAGTTGTGAAGTATATAGACAATGATTTTTAAATTAAACAAATATTTTTATAACTTTTAAATGGAAACAGCTTTCAAATAAAAAGATACAACCTGTACTCCAAGTCTTGTTGAATGTTGAGTTATTTTAAATTGTATTACAGATATAAGTTAATAATTCATTGCTTCGTTAAGTGTCTTCACTTCTTTACTAACAATATTCTTTACTATTTAGTCATATTATATATCAGTGCTTAGAAATTCAAACAGAAAATATTTTTTTCAACAAATTTACTATTAAATAAAATCAACTCACCATTAATCTGCGATTCCGATAATCCTTTGTGCGTATTCTAAAAATAAAAAATAAAAATGTTAAATCTGAATGAAATAATTAAATTTTTTTAAAATATAATAGCTTTTGATGTTTTACTTAATGAATAAAATAATTCTCTTTATTTCATTTAAATTTAAGTCTGACTATCAAAGTATTTAACGATGAATAATAATACATCATTTTTTTACAAGTGTTTGAATGCAGATATAACTTTAAACTGCGATGCACCATTGAATGAAGCTTGCTTTCCTATTAAAAATATACATAGTTAATGTAAACATTAAACATTCCTTTGCTTTCAGATTTTCTGATTTCAAAACGTTTCATTTATTGCGAAATAAATTTTCAATTTCCTGCAAAAATATTACCTGAAAAAATTATAATCCAAAACTATTTTAATTATTTTCATTCATGTTTCTGGCAAGACATTTGGGGAAAAAAGTTAAATGTGTAATTAATAGTCTATGGTAATCTATTAATGCTTTTTTGATGATATCAGTTTACACATTTTACATTGGTTTAGTTTATTTTATTTGGATTTTTGGGGCATAAGAGCCATAAATTTGACTATACTGCGTCAGTTCTGCATTGAAAAGTTTAATTGTTTAATACTTTATAACAGTTTAAGAAACTTCCGGTTTTATCTGTATTTCCCAAGTAACTAAATAAGAATTAAAAACTAATATGAAGCGATTTTTTGAGGGAAATGAATTCAAAAATATTATTTAAAAAAAGATTATAATAAATTAAAAAACAATGTTAAAATTAAAAAAAATTATTTTTTCCGCTTAATGTTTAATCGTAATTGAAGAAAATTAAAGTAATATTAAACAATAGCATCAGCTTCTAGGAACTTGCTAAGTTTTAGTCTTATTTTTACTTAATTATTTTTGAATATATATTACTCATGAAATAACTTGCAACTTTTTTCATTCAATCCAATTGTAAAAACTAGTTTAAGTAAACAAAAATATTACAAACTAAGAAATGCTCATTGCACAGTCAATTTTATAAATATTCATTTCCATAGTTACATGCTAAAGCTTAAAAATATTAATGAAATGTTTTGTGTAAGAATATGATGTGTATATTTAATAATTAATCATGTTTGACTTAAAAGTGTCACAATCTTCCAATTCTTCTTTAATTTTTTACATTATTCCCTTCACAAATCTAAACTTTCTTTAAAAATTTTTAATATGAAATAAAATAAACATTTAAATTATTATGTTAAAATCATTCTATTAATTGATTCATCAAATTATTCTACCCCTCATTATCCATAAATTTATTTAACAAAATTCTAGAAGCTACGTGAGAATCTCTCAGTATTTTCGATAAAATTAGAACACTGCATATAATAATACAGTCTACATATAATATACATAATACAGTCTATATATCTTGCAGATTTTTCTCTACTAAAAAGGACCAATATACTTTAAAGCCCTTGAAAATCATTTGATGAAAACAATGTGATAAAATTAAGTAGTGCTATTTCTGTTAATTTTGAGGCGTAAAGCTTTTTAATTCGTAATATTTTAAAATCAACGAGTGAAAAATCATCAACTGGAAATATGTCGATATATATCCTTCTTGATGTATCTATCTTTGGATCACTTAATAACAAAAGCGAACTTATGTACCCATTGTCAATCTACAGACAAATTATCAGAATTAGAATTTCCGAATTTGGCACAAACGTACTTTGATGGTGCAAATCTGAACCTATGAATAAGTTTTTTTTCCATATAAATTAGAAATGTTAAAATTAAAAATTAAGTGAAATTTTGCAAATTTCCCACAAAAACTTCCAAAAATATTACAGCATATATGTTATATTTCCACCGTGTTAAAACTAAGAAAATTTTCTTACAATCAGAATGACAATTTAAAACAATTAAGATATCAAATAGCAGTATAAATTGATATTTTTTATAAATATTTTAAATATCAGAGTTATTTTCTTTTTTGGCGTATATAGAAATTCATTTGTCTTTGCATTTATTATAAGAATTTGGTCACAATTTCCAAAGTAAAAATGGACACTTTTAACATAAGAACAAATAATACAGCTTTTCAAAATCTTTTTCTCTTCTGTTGTGCCAATTAGCGACTCATTAAAAATATCTGAGAATTTTTTTTATAGTTTTAAGGGGTTCCGACGATTAAATTTTATAATTAATTTAAATATTGTTTATAGTTGAATGTCATCTTATAAATTAACTTTCAATTAAATTAAATTTTAATTTTCCTGCATATTACTCACAATTTGAATGTTAAATCACTTAATGTTGAAATACTAAGTTTGGACTTGAAAGCTTCTGAATTCAACATATTATATTTAAAAAACCATCTAGTTTTACATATATAAAGTTTTAAGTATAATATCAATTTGATATATCGAATTTGTGTATTGATATTCAAAAGGAGTAACGCACCATTTAATCAATTCTTATCAATCGTCATCAAAATATTTCAATTAGTATCAATGTTTATTTTATTTTCATATATAATCGAAATGCTTGTTTTCTTTTTAAGATTCTAATCTTGTTAAACAATTCGTTATGAATTTGGAAAAAAGAAAGAGAAAATGCGTATAATTTCAAATAACAATATGTAATTTAACTTTTTAAAAAATCAATAATATGAAGGGTTGTTTTTTAAATGAACTTTAATAACTTCTTTTGCAAAGTTGCCAGAAAAAAAAACTTTAAATTTGGTAGATATGTAGAAAATATTCACGGTCACACATATTTACATTTCGGACATATTAGAGCTTGGTGAAACCCTTCGAAAAGATAATCAACTCATTTTTTAAAAGGAAGTGTTACGATTATTTTCTGTGGTAACATCGTTTCATATATCAAGAGATTACAAAATATTTGTCCCAAATATAATTTTAAGACCATGGTTTTTGAGGTGCGCATGTCACATACCTTTCTAGCTGCACCATCTTCATCTACTACTTCAGTTTTCACTGTCAAGTTGCCTAATTTTTCTATATTAGCATTCATCGGTATTTTTTTTAGGAATTATGATATTCTAAAATTCACTTTTCTTATTTAGTAAAAGTATTCTTTTCTTTTATCTGAATTATTTTTGGCATTCCATGCATAAAATTTTTTTTTCAAAAATATTAGGAAAAAGAAAAAAAAATTTCAGTCCAAAAACACCAATAAATTTTTCTAAAGAAGAGCGACGCTCGCACCACAAAAATATAAAACCTGCGCAGCTTATTTTAGACGCAACAAAACAAAATACTGTTTTCGATCTTCAAGTGACTCTGAAAACAACAGGACCCTGTTTTGTCTTCCTGTGTCGCTTGTTGTCAGACGTTTGTTGATTTAGCAATTGCTACCTTCCAGACGGTAAGACTGCAAAGAATAGAACTACACAAAATCACTTCTTTCACATTCAAATAGATGCGCACTACTCATAATCAGCTCTGTCGGAATAGTAAAATCCATTAATAGTAACGAAATTAGGAACTTAATTGAGCAATGTAGCAGTGTGAAGAGAATAAATAGCTCTAGAATAGCTCCACTCGGCCAGTTATCACAGGTAAGACGACACAACAAAACTTAATGCGCTAATTGCACTGGAAAGACTAAATGCTGAAAGGAAGGAGTTGGATGCTTTGGCTGGGGGAGTTAGTTATTCATCTAAAAGGAATAAAGATAAAAAGAAAAATAAAGCTGTCTTGTGTTTGATGCAACAGGAATAGAAGGCACTTGGCAAGAGCGTTCCACGAACGTAAGAATAAGCTTACTGTGGGAAGATGCGAGTCAGGCGAAGAAATAATCTGGAATTTAAAACTCAGCAGCCGTGAATACATGCATCATCGTGACAGTCTGCTGGAAGTCATTTGTTTGAAAATACCGGAATCAAACAATCGTTATTTAATCTGAGACTATAATAGCAGATAAGGTGAAAAAAGAATTGGCGTCTTGTTATTTTACCTGATACCGGAAAAAGTTTTGTTTCAAGTGATACAAGTACTCCCTATGTGTTTGATTTGATTTTAAGCCAAAATTGAAAAGTAAACAATATTAAATGTAAAACTATTCTAAATAAACTTTCATAAATGATTTTGAAAGTTCTTAAATTATTAACAATTAGCATCAAAAAAATTGTTAAATAAATTTAATAAATTGTATGCAATTAATGGAATTCTTAAATGCTTAGAAAAATTTATTGGCAAATGTTACATACTAACAGATTTTACACGGCGTTCTCCTTGACCTGATGAACGTTGTTGAAATAAAAAAATCAAATTACATAAAATAAAACTGCTAAAAGGGAGTAAAAAAATGATATTGAATTTACTCACTTATTTTTTTTTCTTGACAAAGATATCGCTCTTGAACTATAGATTAAAATCGGAGCAGATAACAGAAAATAAAGACGCATTAAAAAGAGAGAGAGAGAGAGAGAATGAATTTATAAAGTTTGCTATAAACAATGCTACTGGAATTTAAATTGTATAAAAATTTTCACGATTTGATTTCTTAATTTCTTCGTTGCTATATCAGGAAAGAAAAAAATCTTTTTACTGAAGATCGGCGAAGGAAATCTTCGAACTCATCAGAAAAAAATCATTAAAAATGAATAAAAAATGTAATTTTGATCTTTTTTTAAAATTTTAAATCATAAACATATTCGAATAATGACTTTAAAAAATTTGAAAAAAAAATGACGAAACAAGAATTTTGGTTTTAATTCTTAATTTTTTTTAATAAAATTCACTATTTATCAAAAAATTCTCCTAATATAGTAAATTAAGTCAGAAGTACAAACCAAATATTTTAAAAACGTTTCTCAATTAAGTATTTCTTCAATTGTTTCTTCTCATCAATTATGCACTAATTTTTTGATAATAATTAAAAACTATATTACAAAACAACGACAATACAACGAATATGATAAAAATCCTCTAAATTAACACAAAATATTAGATAAAAAAATTCCTACATTAAATCTCAAAATTCGAGCTACGAAATGCACTTAGTCATCCTTACAAATTCTTGTTTGACAAATTTAATGCAGATAAACGCGATATATTCATCTAAACCACTTAACACATATATGTATGCTGCATGTGCATATGCAAAACCCTTTCTTTTCTACGAATAGATTAATAATTTATATAAAAAAATTAATCAACAGTATGATAAAATGGCGAAAATAAAATGTATGAAAAAATCGATGACTAAAAAATGTTTCCCCTTCATACATTTTACAAAATAAGTGCAATCTAAGTGTTAATGCTGTTAAACATAATGCAACAAATGGAATAAATTAATAAATTGCTTCATCTTTCATTTTAATCACCAGAGTTTTACAAGTATGAAATAAAAATTAAGGTGATATATTTTGGATAAAAATCTGAAATGTTCCTTACAACTATGAAAAATTCAAAAGATGGATAAGAAACAAACAGTTTATAATTTAAAAAACTGCATTTAAAATATTGTTATTAAGAAGAAAATGCCACTCAACCGACTATAAAACCCTTGAAAAATATTATAGTAATCATGTATTTTCTAGAAGTTATTTAAGATTTTTTTCTTAAACTTCTTTACATTACTTTTGTCATTTGATAAAAATAGCAATAATTCATAAGTATATTTGCCCATAATTAAACGCATCATTATTTGCATTAATTGTGTTAAAAGGATGCATTAAAATAGTTGCTATGCCTTTTAAATAATTTGTTAATTTTTCGACAATTTATCCTGAAATTAGGCATTGATTTACTTACGACAATTAATCTTAAAAATCTATTTAAAAAACATTAATAACTGAAAATAACAAATACATACAACGAATGAATCTAAATAGTTTTTAAAAAGAATCTGAGAGTCTTTCAAAATTTATTCGTTATTCATAAAAAAAGCAGGAAGCCAAAATAATAATAATCTTGCCATATGCTTAAAAAAGAGCAGATTTCTTTTAGGTTTGAAAGGAGAGATCCAATAGCATATAAGCTAGATATGGCTATGCCTCATATATATTCAAGAAACATTTTAGTTATTTATGAAACTAGAAACAACTAAACGCATAGGAAAGAATAAATATGCATTCAATCGACATTTTTTAAAACTTTTAAGCGTTTAATGTTGAAATAATAATAAGATGCATTTGATTAGCCATGTATGTATGTTTTTATACAGCTTCGTAATAATTCTAAAAAAATTTTAAACCATAAAAATAATTGAAATTGATTGATTGAAAATTAATTAAAGTAATTGATTGAAAAAAATTGGGAGAAAGTCAAATAACGTATTTAAGGAAGTCATCATTAACCGAATTTATTAAATGGTCATTTAAGTATTTGTTGTTTGAATGTTTTTTCTTAGAATCGGTTTCCCGTTGTGAAACAAGCCATAATTATTTTTCCTAGAAGTATTTTGATTTAAAAGATTTTTACCGAATCAATAACAATTATTATTCATTTTGATTTTTCTTCATTTGATTTAAAAGCAGTATCTTAAATACTACTAAACATAATGACGATTTTGGAAAAAAATATTTAATTATTTTAATTACATCTCGATTTCAATCAATAAAATCAATTAATGCAATATTAATTACATGACAATCTTAGTTTCATGCCTCATCTAATGATGTAATCTAATAAAATATGATTATCTTCAAATGTTTTAGCTTGTGTTCATATTGTTAATATTTTACTAAACGTTTTTGAATAGAAGATAAGTATTCTTTAATTTTTTGGCTGTTATAAAGTAAAAGAGAAAAAATGAATGTCGAAATAAAACGTTTTCCAAGGCCGGAGTTATTAAAAGTAGAAAATGAACATTAACAAGGAAGTTTATAAATCGGATCGTTCTATATATTGTGTTTAAATTCGAAAGTTATAAAACATATTAGAATGCTTATTCTCTAATTAAATAATAAAATATCTGAAGTAAAATTAAGATTTTACTTGAAGATAAAGTAACTCGAACGTAGTTGACAAATAATAATCAATGATAATTTAATAAATATTCACATGATTTTTATCTTACATGGGTTTCTTCGTTGTGTTTTTATAAATATGATAGGGAAATTTTGTAATGATACAAATAAAAATATTTTTGAAATTTTGCTCTCAAATTCTGAAAATTCACTTTTGAGATATAAATATTGATATAAAATATCATTTCCCAAGCTTCTAAATGCATGGATCCAGTTTTATGATTATATATCCTAGACTAATTACAGAATGCATAAGTTTAATGATTTTAAATGCTCAGAAAGGCTTGAAGTTTCAAACAAAACGAAACAATATTTAAAAAAAATTGCTGCAAGATACTATATTCACTTAAGCAAAATTGTCTAAAATTTTATAAATTGAAAATAAATTTAATTGGCACAAATCACTTTATAGTTATCAAGAGAATAGAAATTAATTTTATCGTTTCGAAGAAATTATTTTTAAACAAAATATTATGTAATCAATACAACAAAGTAAAAAAAAGATTAACACTAAACCTACCGGCATTTCACCGATACATTGGAATTGCCATTGGAAGCGGGTCAAATGACCCGCTCGTGGTAGCTTTAGTGTTAAATACAGATATTTTACATTTATTGTGCAATTTTACAATTATACATGAGAGTATTGTAAACTTTTATGTAGTTCAGTACTTGTACAAGTACTTTCCTTTTCCATGAAATAAAACTAACTTATAAAGGAGATCACAGTTGTCCAAATTATTGGAATATTCGCAATGATTTAGGTAAATTTAAAAACGTCACTGAAAGAATATGTATATAAATTGCTTAAAACCGTTCTTGAAATTTAAAGATATCCTTTTCTAAATTTTCTGGTCATTTAAACATGAAAAAACACACACAACAATCCTTTAAAAATTTTAAAATACAAAATTCTAAAAGATTACACAACGTCATTCTTTTTTAAATACCAAATTATTAGTAAAATAATTAAAAATTAAATTCATAAAGTTTTTCAGAATATGTTTTGATCAATTCAAACAGTATTGCTCTGTTCATGAGAATGTGTATACTTGTATTTTTACTAGAACTATTCTTTTTTCAATGCAGATAACAGTAATTATTCTATCAGATTGCAAAATATTTTACTGAAATTTAAATTAAGCATTCATTTTTTTCAACAGGTTATTATTGGTAAATTAAGGAATGGGAATTTATACCTAAAAATGGTTATATTTTTTTCTCGAACTGATTTTGAAAAGTTTTAATTAAGCGGTGAAATAAAGTTTAAAATCTTCATACGAAAATATTTGTTTAAACTATTTGAATATAAATAAATTTAACAAAAGCAGCTTTTTTTTACAAAACACACTGTTTTACTTTCTAAAAAGTAGTACGTTTTTTTAAAATTATTTTTTACTTTTTAATCTTTCGTGTTATAGTATAGTAGTATTCATGTTTTACTTAATTTTTTAGCAACTAAGCCATAGCAATAGCACCATAGCCTTTTGAAGCTGCGAAAGATTTGTTACTGAAAATAACCAGAATAAGATAAAGATAAATGAACCATAATGTAGCTCGTTGATTACTTAGTAGGCCAAAAATACTTGTGTGAAGAAGATTTAATGAATTGTTATTTTGTCATTCTCAAAAGAAAAAATTTAAAATGGAGACAAAAAGATCCTATAAGAAGTTTTCTTATAAAAACTCCTCTTTGCAAAGAAAAAGAGATTTTTTTTAGTGTTTTCAAATTTTTTCAATTAAAAAAAATGAAATATTTCGCATTGAAGCAGTTACAAGCAAAGACTTATTGTTTTTCACATTGTAGCATTTATTTCAAAATTAAGGTAGAAAATATTATAAATATAAAATACGAATCAATTTTTTTTTCAAAAATTATTTCAAATAATATTGAAAATTTGATATAACGAAAGCTTCGAAACTTTTTAAAAAATACCATATGCAAGAATTAAAAATTGATCATAAACATTTTAAACATATTTAAAGAAATTAGATGTCATTTACAATTATTCTTTTTTCAATTAAATGCAGAGAATAAAGTTTGATTTTTCAATAATATTGGGGAAAATATTGTCTGCCTTTCTTAATTAATATTGGAATTACGATCTTATTTTTAACATTTTTAAATGTTTCAATTATAACGATTTTATTTCAAGCGCTTTGGAAAGGTATCCGTTAAGTAAATTTGTTGATCTTTATAAAAGTCAGTTTCATGATAAGCCTTTTCATCGGATAAGAAAATAATATTTAATCATATTTAAAGAAGTCCTCAACTCAAGAAACGAGCAGCTGTAAAATTACAAATTTTTTGTCGCAATGGTTCTTAATAATTAAGAAAATTTCGGGATCAACGAGGAAATGAGTACCTTTTATCTATATTAACAAGAAAATGCAACTTTAGAAAATTTCTTGGTTTATTTTGTAAGGCAGAAAAAAAAACCGCATCCACACTTTCTTCAAACTTAATGATTATATTAAAATACATTTAAAAGAATTGGAACACAGGCTACTTAAAGAATTCTCTAAAGCTGATTGCTTTACATGATGCTGGCAATAAATATTTTTGTACCTCTATTTTTTAAATAATGTTTTACAAACTATTAAACTTTGGTCCGCATTATTTAAGCAATTCCAAAGTAAGAAAAAAATAAGCTTAAAAGTTTTCATCTTAAAAACGGTCGAAATTAGGGAATAAAATGACCTTTCAAACCCTAACTTTTAAACGCAACTACAAGTTTTTGCAAAAGTTTTTTTTCCTAATAAGAATTTTTCTAGTTTGATTTTCTGTATATAATTCTTCTACTTTGATTTTATTTTCAATAAAATATAGGTAGTATTTATTAATTAATAAGTAATGTTCCTACCTTTAGTATTTTACCTCAATTTATTTAATATTAAAAAATTTTCAGTGATATCGAAAACAATGTTCCCAAATTATTTACTGTCTAAATATAATTCTAAGATTACTTTGTTTACATTGAGATACTTTTAGATTTCTTACTTTAGATACTTTCTTAGATTGGAATATCAACGTCAGCTTGCTTTTTAAGAACAGAATGTCAAATTATGACAACAAATGAGAAACTTCCCAGATGTAGATTATGTTTTTTTTAAAGGTAAATTTTAAAGGTAAATGAAAAATGAACCAAATCTACCAATCTTTATGCATTTAATTAAATTTGATTTTTAGTCTCAATTTAAAATAATGGTGAAAATCAAAAAAGAAGTATAATTCAAATTTGATTATCGCTATACTATGCAACTTTACATAAAATTATTTTGAGTATTTTTTCTAATCTTTAGGAACAACTAAAATCAAGGCTGTTCCATTTGCTTCTATTTCAGTTGTTATTCTGTATTATTTTTCTTGAAAGAATATTCTGGATTCTTTCGAACAACTCTAAGAAATTAACAACTCCAGGGAATTTCAAAAAGAAAAAAATGATAAAACAAAATAGTATCCTCCTCCATGTTTTGAATTAAGTTCAAATGCTTATACTAACAGTTTAAATTGTACCTGGATCTTTTTTTGTAAATTTTTATACGGGGATCACTCAATATCGTTAACGATTCCACATTTTTCATATGTAAATCTGTTTCATTGTAAGCTAATCAAATATTATAAGTTGATATGGTAAAGTAATAGTTGAAAAGTGCTATTATAATGCGACCATTGGTCAAATTTATTTTTTCGATCAATTAGGGGCACCAAAACATGAAACCTGACGGGAAAATATTAGAGATAAATAATAAGCACTTTGTTTCATAAAATGGCAATATTTTTCAAACATGATATTTATAATATATTTCTTTTAATTTACGTTTTGATAATTGTATATTATTGTTTACTTGCTTTGTGTTTTTTGTTTATTGGCTTTGTGTACTTTAATATCATTTAAAATAAGTTAATTAGTAACAGAACATTAAGAATAATTGAACATGTATTATGCAACATGTATTTATACTAACTTCAAATTCTTAACAAATTTTCTTATAATTTAATTTTTCGTGCAAAATTATTTAAAGAAAGCTATTTTATATAGTGAACTTACATTTTTTTGTGTGTATGAAATATAAAATAAAAAAAAATTATGAAAAAAAATTTTTTTTTGTAAATGTTGCATGTTTTCTAATAATTTTATGAAAAAAAATTATACTAAGTACTCTAGAAAAATATAAAATAAATCTAATATCAATAATCAGGCACTTGGAATAATAACTTGGTATTAATTATTTCATCTTAGAAACATGTTTCCTTGCATTTATATACATACATAGAAGAAAATGTATATTTACTTTTTTGTTGTTAAGTTTTTGGCCAAGCGTGGATGTCATATCGAAAATAGAGAGCATTTTAAATAAATATTATAATAAATGAGTATAAGTGTGTAAATTTTTTTAAACTAATCATTATAAAATTATATATGCTGATCATTATAAAATTATATAAGATAAATTGTATAATATCTTTCTACCGATTTCTATAAAAAAGCATCTTTAAGATTCTTTTCCTTAAGTATGCAACTTGCACTATACATAGTTTAATATTATAATGAAACTAACTTATTTAACTAAACTAAACATATAAACTAAACATCTAAATGCAACTAACTAACTAAACATATAAATGCAATAAAATAAAAAAACAAATACGAAGCTTAAAATTATTCGTGAATTTCACTTATTTTCCCTCATGCAAAAAATAAATACTATTGCATAATATTTTTTACTTCTTTTCTTATTTGCACCAATTTAAAACTCATATTTGCAGCAATTGACAGATTGAAATTTTCTTATGACACCAAAATTAAACTTTTAAACGTTTTTTTAAACTGAATATCTTTATTTTCGATGACTATCCTTTTAGAAAATTAATCAAAGAAAGCACGTGAATAAAGATGAGAAATAATTAAAATGCATAATATAATTTAGTATTATACATATTTTTTATTTTGATAAGCGATTGCCATAATTAGTTATGGCAAATAAATCATAAGCATTAGATGAAAAGATGATTTTCAAATGAATGCGAAACTTGATTTTACAGACTTTAAAATCATGATAACTTTTATGAAATTAAACTGTTTAAGCTCTTTTATTATAAAAGGACTTGAAAAATACGCATATATTTATTACGCCTTACAAAATACGCATATAATTATTGTTCTTTAAACAAAATGAATTATGAAGAAACACTCTTTTTCAAAAAAAGAAAAGAAAAGAAATAGAAAGAAAGAAAAAGGAAAGAAGAAATCTATTTTTTTTCTTTTATTACTGATTGGAAAAACATTCAAAATGGTATTAACATATTAAACTTTCTAAAATTCAAACATATAAATTATAAGCTATTTCTTTTTCAAATACTCTGAAAGAATTTTCATTTTGTTCTAAAACATAAATGGAATCAATATTTTTTTTACAAATGTGGTATTTAATTATCATGATTAAATTGCTATTAAAAATCTAATGAGTCATACTTTTTTAATTTTTAATTTGGAAGACTTAAGGAGTGGTTCTGGTTGATTCCTTCAGAAATGAGGGAAAGAAACAAATAAGCAGAGAGCCCAAATTTAGCTCAATAAAGTTTTATGAATAACTTCACACATTAGAAACTGTTCATTAAAATCTTTTCATGAAATAATAAACGCACAAGAAATAAAAAATTAATTAGCGCAGATACAGAGTTAAAGAATTTCTACGAGTAATTTATATAGAATGTCTTATTCACTATACAACAAAATTTTTAATACCTATATTTAATAAAAAATTGATTTTTAAAAATAGGCTTATTAAAAAGCTTATGTCTTTCGATATCATTGTTATAGATACAGAACTTTTTAAATAGGGAATTATTTATAAAAAGGGGGGGGGATTACATTTTCATAAACCTTCGAAACAATTTTTAAAATTTTTCTAAGGTAAAATGTACACCAAATTATTATTGCATATGTTGATAATCATAATTATCTGATATATTATAATTGATGCAGTGACTCATTTAAGTTATGAAATCCATTCTTATGTGCACTCCTAATAGGTTCTTAATATCATCTTAGAGTAAGAGAACGCTTTATTAATTAATTGTTGGGAAACGGGTTTTCAAGAAAAGCCTTTAATAATAATTTTAACATTATGACTTCTAATAAACCAAACATGAAGTTAAATTTCTTAATAGTTATATTAATAATTTATTGCTTAGCAAAATTACAGTAAAGTAACAGAAATGAAGATTAATTTATAGTAATCATTCAAACTTATATAAGTAAACGTTTCATCTATAATCTAAATTGAATTTTATAAATATTTATACCAGTGCCATAGTAATATCCAAAAAGCATTCCTACAAACAGTACATCCTTGCTTGTGGAAGATCTATAGTTGATCAGATGCACATCTATGTAGACAGTGGACACATCGCGACTTATGTTTACAGGTTCCACTAATACACGGTGTCATGAGTGTCTCCTGTTAAAAAGAAAGGATTTGCAGCTGTCGTAGAAGAATGAAATGACAGGAGAAACAAATTCTCTAGAAATGCTTTTCACAGTGGGCCGTTAGAGCCACCGCCTACAGCAAGTGGTACTATTTAATTTTAGCACTCAAAGTTGGGAGAGTAAAAATCCAGAAATAACGATCTTTTCCTACAACTGTTTGAAAGGGAGCAGTCAAGAACACTCAAAATAATGGCAGCCCGAATTTATTATTCTTGGTGGAGTTTCAAATTATGTGGGGTTGGAAGGCGATGTAATTTAACAGCATAAAGTAGGAAAAGAGTTTAAAGGTTGGAAGGTCTGATGGATTGAGCTGGAACAGAAACCTTTGGGAAGGTTTCAAACGAGCGATTTTAAAAATAAACAAAAAATAAATAAAAAAAATATATATGAATGCAATCGAGAAATATTTTTTCGTGTTTCTAGTAATCTTTCTCTATTTATAATTTTTGGGTTTGGTCTTTTCTTCGGCAGTCAAAAACAATGTTGAATTCATGAATTCGTTTTAAATTTTTGGGAAGCAAATGGTTAATAATTCGTAGGAACTTTCCTTTCTTCAAAACTTAGACAATGGGGCATCTTCTTTTCGGTTCTCCATGCATAAATATACGTCTATAGAACATATCACGGAACTAAGAGAGGTAGGGAAATGACAAATCCTCTAAAGTCAAGACAAAATCTGTAAACGCAATTCCTTCCTCCATCTGATTTTCACATACGGTGACTCAATATGCTGCCTTTTGTATTGAAAACAGAAAGAAGAAAACCGATTACAAATCATGGATGCATTCCATTCAGTCAATTGAGACCAGTTTTATCAGGACCAAATTTTAATCTTACTCAAAGTTTGGTCATAAAACTGCCAAATTTCATTTATCTAACTCATTATATTGCTGAGTTGTTGTATTCAAATTTACACGAATATATAAACCGATAGATGATCCCCATTGATGGATTTGTTTCAAAATTTAATAAGCATTTGCATTTCTGATGATAAAAATATGTAGTACCTTCAATTATCTAGCGCTTCGCGTTTTCGAATAAAGACATTCGCTTGAATATGAATAGACAGACAGATGTCTTTTAATCATATTTCGTATCAAATTGCATAAAAAATCCACAAATTATACCAAACATAAAAAAACTAGTACCAAATGCAAAATTTCATTTCTCTACTATAACCAAAAGTAGATTTTCTGCTCACCGATCGGTAGACAGACTTAATTCTAAAAATGTATTTTTAGACTCAAGTAGACCTAAAATGTGGAGATCTATCAAATATCAAGGATGAACTTTTTTAACGATTAGTACTTTCTGTTTGCATATTTCGTGTACAAGAAAATAAAAGAATACTGTTGAAAACCATCTATGTTATTTGTTAACCGACATCTTGAAGATGGAATGCGTGGAATAATTTTTTTTTTTCCTTCTTAAGAAGATTTTTTAGTCGATTTCTTTTGCCGATAATAATTTTCCTTTCAAACATTAATATTTATCATGTGGATTATAGTAAGTCTGGACGAAATTGATTTTGAACTGATGAAACTCGTGACTTCAAGGTCGGCATTATGGCCTTTCATTTGCAACATATCACCAAAATGAATTAACTTCTTCCATTAAATGGCCATTCCCGTTCAATTTCTTCCCATATGATTCATGTAAAGTGATACAAGCCAATTCATATTCCAATTCTTCATCACCAGTTTGACAAAAGGAGAAATACTTTTTCAATAATTTGAATTTTATGAAGGATAACATCTTTTTTTTAATATCCATTCGTTGAAATTCCGAATTTCAGTTCAAATTTTACTATTTTTTTTCTTGTCTGACATTTAACAGATGCTACGAAATTATGAATGAGAGGAATAGTGACTGTTCAATATGAGAAATAATTCTTCAGAGTAAGTACCTTAGAAAGAGCAACAATCACTCGGGACTTGTTTTTCTCCTTCCCCTCTCATCCTTTTAAAGTGAAGTATTTTGCTTTCTTGACGACCTCTGCGATTAGTATCTGGGACATCCATATCCTCTTCATTCCTATCGTTACGTTAATATCGAGAATAAGTTTTTAAAAAATTTCTTTTCAAACTATTTAAAAGAAAAGACAACATTTTCGAATTTAATCATATATCTATCAGTGTTGATTGATGTAATCTGTTGTGTGGAAGATTTTCGATGATATTACCAGCAAATAGTGATTTTCAGTTAGACAATCGCCTAGAATCGCTTAAGGAGAGAAGGATCCAAGGCGTCAATAAAAAAATTTTATAAGTCTAATAATCAAATAAATTTGTGAAATATAAAATTTCATGAAATATAAAATATTAGGATAATATTAACATTGTGAAATATAATCGGACCGATTCCTTTCTGTTTCATTACGTTCATTTATTTATTTCATTTTTTATAAATACCACCCATCTACTGATTGTATTTGTTTATGACCAAATTATATTATATTTATGTACAAATATGAAATTAGAGTATCCATAATTAATATATAAATAAAAAATATTCATTTTTACAAAGTTGCTTATAGAAAAAATTTACTAAAATAAATCCACAACATGCTGATTAAGTTAAAAATGCTTTGAAATACGAATCTATATTGGCCAGTTTTTCTTGTCACGATTTAACCTCTCTAATACATTTACATAAAATTGTATGTCAAATAAATCGATAGTGATGTTAGAATGCAAATATTTTGAATAGGTTTCATATTGCAAAGAAATTTTATTTGTTGACAATAGCTGACAAAAATTAGAATATCGACAATTATTTGTCCAAATTTATAACAAAGAAGTAGTATAATGAAACATTAAACTGAGCAAAATCAAATCGATTGGAGAGAATTTTGATGGAAAAATTTCATATTTATTCAAATTTATAAATTTAATTTCTTTTCTATGAAAATTCTTCCATTCAGAATTGGTATTTTATAAACAGGTAACAAAAATTGTAAGAACCTAACAAAAAATGTAAAAATGTCTAAAAAAAACCCCATTCTTCATTCAATAAGTACTTACACGTGGCAGAATAACTAAAGAAACAGACGGAAGACAACTGGAGGATAATGAGACCAGGTGGATCGTAGAATGGCCGTCTGCCAGAAAAACATCAGGAGGAAAAATACCGTTTTGCATATTTAAAGCTTAGAAGAAGATAGAGATGTCAGATAGATTCTGTTTAAATTTGTTGATTTTGCATGAACTTTCTGTCCTCTTAATCGCGACTTGAATTTACATTCCGTAACAGACACGACAATCAGTCTTCATGGCTTTCAAATTTCACAAGAAAAAAAAATTTTTTTTTTTTCATGATGAAGACCAAGATAGAAGTATCCTTTGCAAAGTGAATTAACCTACTTAGAATTTTTCTTCATACATAATTTAATGATAATTTATTTTAAGTCTTATAGCACATTCTGTGAGAGTTTTAGTGTGGAATATTATTTACATGAATTTCGTTTTATGTTAAAATTATTTGCCTCTTAAATTAATATTTTTACTTTTTATTCACTTTTTGTATCATTAGCATTTGCTCTATACACACATATTTTCTCTACAAGAAATATTTTTCCCGCATGAATGTAGCTAGGAATAATTATAAAGATATTTTTCAAACTATTTTTTAATAAGTAAAGACTATTAGCCGTGTCGGATAACCAAAGGAAGTGTTAACCGCATCACTTTTTCGTCTGCTTATATAATATAACGTGTTTTGCGTTTCATAATATAATGAAGAGAGCCATGTATGAGTTTTGAATGGCCTGCCACCAAAAGTTGAAACAAATATGCTATTTGAGTAATAAGATCTCAAGCCGTTTTTTTTTTTTTTTAAATTCTTCTAAGATGTCGCATTTTTATGCTATCGCATTAGAATACTTACGAATATAAAGATTATGAATTTGATCTATGAATCTAAGATCTATGAATTTGATCCAAAATTTTATCTACGAATAAGTCATATTCGTCGATTCCTCTAGCTTTCTGTTTTTTGTTTGTTTGTTTGTTTTATCGTGCTCTCATGCGCACAAAAAGATAGAAAAAGAAACTTCCCGTTGACAGATTTACAAATCCCAGGAAACCATATGCGTACATCCATCTAGCGTTTTATATTTTTAAGTAATCATGTTTATATGCATACGGAGGATATATAGATTTCTGGAATTTCACAGAAATTTACATTTTAAGAGTAAATGCCAGGTTTTTTACTGTTTAGAGTGACTTCTTTAAAAATCTCGAAGTCGAATATTCTAGACTATCACAATATTTTCTTCACATATATGAGAAAGAAAGATTTGCTATGAAAAAAATGTAAGACATTCAATATAATATTCTGCAATATGAAATTAAATTAATATGGCATTTTGATTTTCTATCCAAGCAGCATAAAAAAAAATTTACTTCAGGTTTTTTTTTCTTTATATTAATTACATCCATATTAAAACTATGAACATGAAAAATGAGAAAGAGAGATAAGTAGAAAAATAGAAATTATGATTAATTATTTATCACGAAGAAATTTTTTTAAAAGTATTTAACTTTCTTAAGAACAATTATAAACAGAAATTTAATTTAAAACGGCCAATATTTTTCATCATTTAAGGTATCCGGCTAGGTTCAAAGGATATTTTTCAAAAAACAAATAAACAAATATTTTAATGTTCATATGATGGGTTTTTATTAATATTAGGATAAAATTATGAATAAAAGTGAAATTATTTAAATATATGTAATGATATTTTAAAATCTTAATTTAATCCAAATTAATTTCCAAAGCATTATCTTAATTTAGCCCATAGTAATTTCATTCTCTCATCTCCTGATCCAATTCCACTTTCTCTACTTATGTAATTCAAGAGAGGCTTTATAAAATTGCTGAATCGGCTAAACGCCGACACTTTCTCACGCTCTGCGTGAAGGGACAAAATACCGCTGACTTAACAAATTCTTCTAAAAGATCCCTGTTTCCCTTGCTTTTTGATTGACATGCCATGGAAATCCATATAAAAACATCACAGTATATAAGACAGGGATAATTTATTTCTCTCTTTTTAAGTCACTTCTTGACTAATCTGTTGCTGTGAGCGGATGTGCTTGTCCGCACTGCTTGTGTACAAAATGCCTGCCTCTCGGGAAAGAAAATAAAGCGAACTTCAATGAGTCTTTCTGTCTCCGAAACTGCATTCTGCTTCAAACAAAATAATGCTTACATATATATGTAGCTTTTTAAAAAAAATCATTTGCAAAAACTAGAATTGTTCTAGAAAAAAATATTACAGTTTTGCATTTTCCTTTGAAACATTACATGTGTAATATATCTTAAAAAGTAAATATTATTATCTAAAAATTATATTCAAAAATAAAAATTCTGCGAATAATATATGAAATCATCTTTGAAATTTTGGAATTTTTTTAACTTTAAACAATTGTATCTTCTATAGCATTCTCCTTCTATAACATTCAGCATCAAGTCCATAGTTCATTATATTCCTCATACATTAAGAGAACTAATTATAAATTTCATTAAGTTGTCCTAATTGTGTTCTGAGATATGACGATGCTCGTACTGTAGAATTATGAAAAAAACTCATTCTTTTGAAAATGAATTTAAATATTTTAAATGTTTATAAATAAGCATCACTTGCATGTCAATAATTTGCTATTATTTGGCTTCTAATTGACAGAGAGACAAAATTAAAAATACTACTGGAAATATAAACATGCATATTTTTTTAAACTGAAAAAAAATGTGACTTCATCTAAATTTGTTTTTAGCCTAGTCAGATGCTTTAAAAAATGAATAAAAATACTGAATTTATTTTTAATTGGCACAATAACCATCATTAGTTCTCAGAAGAAAAAAATTTTACAGAAAATAAAAAAAGATATTTCCGTATATTTTATTCATAATTGGCGTGACAGTCATGACTATAAATAACAATACAAGCTAGAAATGCCAGTAAAGCAGTTTTTGCATTGGAAAACAAACTATTTTATTTTAATATTATTATAAAATTTTAAATATTTTTTTAAATATCAAAGTAAAGTAAATTTTCTTGTCAATCATAAACTCAAGTAACCTCATTTAGTGAATGAAATTGAATGTCGATGAATTAACAACTCAAATCCATTCATCCTGCTAAAACAAAAAGGAACAACTTAAAGACACAAAACAAAGGGATTGGTGGAATTCCTATTTTTTTTCTCCTACCTTCAGTCAATGACATAAATAACAAAGTATACGATGGTGTTTCTGTTAAAGCAGCGTGTCTTAGATATGGGGCTAAAAATTGCCTTCAGAGCGAAGTATTGTAGCTGTTCTGGTGAGTTAGTAGTAGAGGCGTGTTACGAATGCTTACATATACATTCACATTTTTGAATAATGACGCTATTTAATCATGATATCCCACATGATTGTGATGATTAAATAGTCGTAATTTAACATATATTGCTGAAATTTTTAACAAGAGTTTATCCTAGGAAAACTACTACTACTACTAGGAAAAGTAGTATCATAAAAGAATTTAAAACCAAGAGATTGAATAAAAATCTGATTGGATTTAAAAAGCTATTTTTTAAATAAAATAAAAATAAAGACCGGGAAATCTTTCGTTTGATAAATGAATGTGTTAGTCAAATTTTAAATTCTTATTCTTAAATGTATTTGAAAGTCTGTTGTTAAATTAAAAGATAATGGAAAATGGTGAAACAATGATCAAATAAAACTAATAGAGCATATTGGTAAAAAATTTCATTGTCACAATAATTTTTATTTTCTATTTATTCTCTTTGATTTTTTTCTCTTATATTTTTGAGGCTGAATCAAATATTTTATGAGGCAATTCTTAATGATAAAGTTAAGATGATTTTCTAGCTCATTTTCTACAAGTATATTTAATGTTATAAATATATTAAAACATAAACATGTTTCAAATATGAAAAGTAAATTCGAATTAAAGCTTATCTGAATTATTTAAATCTAAAATTCCATTGGAATGTTATAGTTGAATTGTTAAATTACTTTTAATATAAAACGGATATAATTGATTGTATTATCGTAATGTAAATGATTGAATACTTAAATATTAGAGATAGGTCGTTCACCAATAATTAAAATGTTACGTTATTATTTCATTAACATTTCTGATGACAAAAATAAAAAGAATTAGAAGCAACTGAAAACTTATATAAACTGAACAAGGCAAAAATAATGATCACATTATTTAGTTTGCTTACATTTTTAGATATAATGTAAATAGAAATTTAATTATCTTTATTATGCATTTTTGGTTAAATTTAAAATTGTATGATTATATCGTTTGTTTTTGATAATACAGAACATAATCCCAGGAACAAATGTAGCTTTAGTTTCCATATTCCTTTCTCTAGTGTAAGTAAGCGTGATGTTTGAATGCCACAATGCTTAATTTAGTAAAATAGCCGTATTTTTGCTTCTACACGAGACGTTAATATGATTGAACTTAACTAAACTAAATAAATTTAGTACATTTCACTTTAATGTTACATAAATGAATAAATTTCGTTAACTTTGTTGAACATTTCTTATGTAACTAAGTACGTACAATTTTGACAAACACGCATTAGAACATATCGCGAATCAAGTCTTCTATTTTAAATTAATCTATTTGCATAAGCCGATTTAGTTTGCCCACGTGAATAGTCAAGTTACAAAAACGTTTGAAAAGACTTGTAGCATATTTTGTAGTAAATAAGATGAAAGGTCTCTTACTAGGAGTAAGAAATCAACAGACGTGTAAGCTGTCTGAGCTTGACATTTCAATGAAGAAAATGAAGTAGGGAGGACTTCAAATAATTATTCTTAGCTCTAAATCTGCCTCTTAAATGCAAAGAAAGTTGACAACACCAAGAAAAAATGTTGCTTTAAAGTATTCTTTCTGTAGTACGCAAGCTTACTGTGTGGTAAAATTTCAATTAAAATGTGAAGCAATAGAAAATATAATCCATTTTTTTTATTAGACACAAATAACTTAAGTAAATTAGTAGGCAGCGTGTTACAATAGTAAAAACATATTAGAAATATATGGTATTCATCTAAACAACGGCATCATACCTATTTTGATATTATTTTTTAAAGCTTTCTTTTGATAGAAGGTTCGGTTGATTCACCCATTCATATCCATAATACATGAAAAACCAACAGGAGATCCTAAACGCTCTTCTGTATTCTCTAACACCCCTCGGCATAACATTTTGTACTTCGGGCAAGGCCGCCACTTCTTCTAGAGCTCACATTTTTATTTTCAGATTCGCACCATGAGAGTTGTAAGCTTTGGTACTTGTGTAGTAATTGCACGTAAATGGCGAAACAAATATGAAATGTAGATCATTTGTATGAATCTAGCTTTTTTAAGAATCTAATATGCGATTGTTAGCGCTGATATGCGATTAATATACAACTACCAGAAAATAGAATATGTATCTTGGACTCCTCTTTCTCAGCAGATTGAAACAAAAATTTGACATAGCTCAGCAATTGTAATCACAAGACAATATAACTAATTTCTTTTTTAAAAAATCATTGTCTTTTTGTGCTTTTACGTTAACAAGAATGTGAAAGTTAGATCATCGGCGGTCCACCGTTGAGGGTGCGAGATTTGATAAGAAATATCACTTAAGATGCTAAAAGTCTGAATTAAATTTTGTTTATCTAATTTGTTATGTTTTTTAATTATTGAGTTTACTTGCATGTATACGTGCATACCGATAGATGGTCATTCAAATAACGGATTTGTTTTCAAATCGGTCATTTGAAGCGAGTTTGCATTTTAGATGCTAAGCCTGTGTATTAAATTTTATCTATCCAGCTCTTTAATTTTGGAGCTGTCATATTTATACTTTTAAAATTGAACAGATAGATCTTTAACTAAGTAAATCAATTCAATATGGATTTCGCTTAAAATTTGATAAAAAAAAACTTGCAGATATAATATAAAGTCCAAATATCAAACTGTCTAACTCAAGGCGTTTTTGAATCTGTGAGTTCACAAACAGAAAAAGATTTCAACTATTAATTTTCGGACTCAAGAGAGGTCTGAAATCTGTAGATTCTTAAAATTTGAATTATTTGACGTTTATAATATTTCCTCACTGTATATTTCAAATGCAAGACAACAATAAGATTAATATGCAATTAATACACAGTTTCTCTTATTTTTTTATTATTTTTAAAGTTTACCAAAGCACCTTTCTTCTGCGATTTATATTCTCCCCTATCATTCATTGCAATTGTAGAGCAGAAATTTCATTTACTTAATTATTCTTGTCTCATGAAACTTGTATTTCCATTTTTATATGCATTTCTTTTTGTATTCATTATTTCTTTTCCTTTTGATGCTTTGCTTCGTTTTGCATTGTACGTGTTTTAGAAATGTTTCATTTGATCTAAAGATTTTTTTAAGTAAATATTCTTAATCTGATCAAATAAAATACGTCTTCTCTATTTTTCGCTTATTATTAAAATGTGAAGAGTTTTTTTGAGATTTTTCAAATGATTATACATAAACTGTGTAGCTGATGTTTTGTTAAAAGCCTGTTTACATAGTAATCAATTTCTGCTTTTATTTGAAGTATCAGGACAAATAACTTTCATTCAAGGATTATCAGTTTTTTGCAGTAATTCAATAAAAAAAATCTTTAAAATTCAAAAAATAATTATTTAAAATTAAGAAAAAAAATCAAATTTATTTATGAATGTGACAATGACATACATTCTACTTTAAATGCAATGGGTTGAGATTGTTTTGCATTTACTTATAAAAGGGTTCTATTTGTAAATTGGGGAAATGAGCCTTTATTGCTATAAACACCTAATTTCTTGTTCCGTGTTAAGGATTTAGCATATGAGATGGAAAGTCTTTGTTGCCAAAGATCCCAATTAGTACATTTCAAAAAATGCCATTGTTATGTTACAGATGTCTGTTATCTCTATAGTGATGCCCGCTCTACATATACAGGAGTACTTGTGCACTGACCGTAGCAATTAATTGTCAAAAAAATTGTCGACAAATATCACCACTTTTAGTAAATAAAATTTGATTATATTCTTCAATGGATGTCAGGGAATGGAACTCTGAACCATACCTCCAAAAAAGAGGTACCTTAGATAAATTGATGGAAATTTATTTTCGAGAGTTCTTTTATAGGACAAAATACACAAAGTTTATTGAATCACCCAACTGGCGGCCAACTCAAGGGAAAAATTAATATAGACCACATGCGTTGCAATTATAGATCATTATCTCAACAATCACGTAGATTTCAATGCTAAATTTCCTGTTCCGAAATGAAATCAAACCGAAATATATTAAAGGGAGAGACGAAACAGAATGAATCAAACTGGTGCTAAAAGGACGGTAAACAGAATACAGCGAGCAACTGAACTCGAGAGAGTAAGACAGGATGCTCGCAAATGCTAAAAGGAATTCAGAATTAAAATCTTAAGAGTGCAGACTTGAGGTTCTAGTTGAAAAAGAATAATATTTGAATGCAGGATCAAAGAAATGGAAAGTATGAAAAACTGTCTTCTGCTGCAGTGAATGTTATGGAATAAAGTACAAGTGTTCAATATATATACTAATTATAATTATGAATCTGAAAGTATTGTGAGTATAAAGAAGATGTCAAGTATTTCTTCAATTTGCGGTGTATAAATATTATCTAGAAATTCATCTAGCATGCATTGCGAAATGGCACTCTAATGCAATTGTCTTTGTTTCTAAAATCACCTGAAATTTTTTAGAAATCAATTTACAGGCAGGATTTCACAAAAAAAAAATCTGTAAAATGATATTCAAAGGAGATTTATATTTGTTGAGGAAAGTTAGTGGCAATATTTATTAAAAAAAAAGAAACGTGAAGGCTATGTAAAAATTTTGTATCCCGAGTAGTAGTTAATAACTTAATAATAATGAATAATATGAATAACAAAGTCATGGTATAATTTTACTAATCGGCGCAATTTAAAAAACACAGCATTGCAGAAATATGCAAATTCGAAAATATGCCCACTAAAATTGTATCCTCTTAAGAAATTAAATCTAACTAAACAATAATAGGCTATTAAAAATTTTGTACAATCAAGAAATTGTGCTTTATTATTATTCAATAATACAAAATTGCACACTATTATAAAATAAAATACTGAATACAGAGTTGAAAGATTGCTAAAATTATCCTTTTTTTAAATTTGCATCTGAAAATAAATAATTACTTTTAACAAATTGAATGGAAAAACCAGATAAAATTATGGGATGACCATTTGAAAAACTTCAAAAGAACGATCAAACGCAAATTATAAATAATGCGTTTAGCAATGAGACTAATTTTCTGGACAATGCTAAAAAAAACGTAATTACTAATAGCAGGAAGAATAAATATTGCGCACAGCAAATAGATTATCTTCACCGGAAGAGATAGTGGTTAGTGAAATAGGAAAGTCTATTCTTGAAAATTCCAAAAAAACTAGAAAAAAAATCTATTGTTTTAAGCCTTTATTCAAGACTAGTCGAATAAAGGGTATCAAGACCATTGCATACACTATTAATATGTAATTTTTATATCTGTATCTTACTGAAGTCTCAAGAATATATCCTTTAATTTTATTTAGCTACATGGAATAAATATATAACTGTTTTGTTTTTAGATTTTATAAAACTGATATGAAGAAAAAATCTTTCTTTTCTCGTCGCTGCCACACGGACATAAGTCAATGCAAAATGAAACCTGAAATCTCAAAACATTCGCATCTAAAATATGTTGATACTTCACGATATGGGTGGCTGCAATATGCTTGGTTAATTTGGGATAGATATATCCGGAATCTCAAAAAGAGGCAGTTTTCGCAACATTACTCGCAAACTAATAAAATATATCTTTTCACTAGCAAGCTTTGCCAACTTTATCTTCAACTTAACAATATATTGCTACGTTCACTCGGTCGAAGCCATTCAATACCAAACACTTATAGTCACCGTGACGTTGATTACCCCAATGTTGATGTGGTCGTCAATATTTACTAATAAAAGTATCATTCAAGAATTCTTTATGAAAATGGCTTCAGTTGATGCAGTTACTCCTAAATCTGAAAAAAGGATTAAGAAATTTATAAATATTTTACTTTTGGTAGAGATAAGCTGCATATTACTACAAGCGTTTCTTTTGTGGACTGCCTACGGCAAGCCTGTAGATCGAGTAGGATCTTCCTTTCCAAGATACTTTACAGCTATGTGCCACTACTACAGTCTTACTTCAGTAATGATCGTCACATACTGTTCCATTTGCTATTTTTTCATTCTTCTCTTAAGAAATATCAAGAAAAAAGCAACATATCTTGTCCACAAACCTACGACGGAAGCACTGCTTAAAATTTTCATACAATATTACGAAATCACTGACCGCATTGAAGAATTTCAGAATGCATTTTCAGCAAGTTCATTCTTCTGTATAGCGCAGTTATGTTTTGTGTTATCTTTAGATATTATGTTCGTCGTAGCGGGCCTGTATACCGCATCTGTTCAAATTTTTCAGACGGTATCTTCTTTCCTGAAGACATGTATGTCATTATTGGTTATTACTGTCACTGCAGCACAAGTGAATTCGGAGGTGAATGACATAAGAAATACTTTAGTGAATACGAGAACTGAATTCACGCAGAAGTTGCTCACGGATGAGAAATTTAAGGACTTAGTGGATTTAATTCTACGAAAAGATATTACTGTCTTATCCGGTTGGAACATTTTAATTTACGAAAAGAGCTTTTTGTTAAAAACCTTTGCTGCAGTATCAGCTCAAGTCGTCTTAGTTTATCAAGTCATTAAATTATAAAATCTTGATTGAATACAACCGATTTCCCTTATTGATTTGTAAACGGATAGGTCATGTGAATAATAGTCATAGAAAATATAAATTAAATATATAATTATTTCTTTCTTCTACGAAATTTAATCATATAAAATAGAAAATGTATTACTAATAATTTTTTACTTTTGCTTATTTTACTATAGCATTATCTTTGCTGCAATAAGAATGTTGTCCAAAATTTAAATCTATCGAATATAAATTTTTTAACATAATATCCAAACATTCGGAGAAGAAAGCAATTCGTAATAATTGATATTTCATTTTTTTTATTTAAAGAAAATTTGACTTTTTCCTATGCTTTTAAGGATTTTTATTAAAGAAATCGCAATCTCCATTTAATTATGAAAAATTTTACAGTTGACTGTTCTTGAACATGCTGTAGAACACATAAGATTTATTACTTTACCTATATATGTACATTCTATTGTAAAAGTTGCTAGCTGCCTCTGACAACCAACTATTTGCAATGACATTAAAAACGTAAATTTAATAAAGTCACTCAATCTTAAAGAATTACATCTTTATCATACCCAAATGAGAGGTGTTTTTTTTAATTATACTTGTACATTAAGCATAGAAATTTGACTTTTTGCCATTCTCACAAAGCATCTCTACTAAAAAATTTGACGAAATCGGAGCAATATGTGGCTGGGGTACTAATCGTTTGACCTACCCAACTACAAATGAATAAATTTGGTAAAATCTTGCCAGCTATACAAAAGTTTTTATTTCGCGATATTTCTCACAACTTACGACGTTAAAAGGTAGACGATTACTGATAATGATTATTGCAGGTCATGAACTTTTATAGGAAATGGAAATTTCCTAAAACAATACAGTAGTTGTGACTGTAGAATCTTATCGTGGTTTATCCCCATAGAAAATAAGCAGTGAAGTACTATTTTGGAATTTTTTTGCAAAATGGAAGTTAGAGAAGGGTATGTAGCCTTTGATGATAAATCTAGAAATAATGAGCTTTCATATGAAATAAAAATCGGCGAAGTCGAACTATTAGTTGGGGCTTTGGGATAGTGCCTTTGGTTTTCCTTATTACTTTAACTTCTTTGGGCAACCAGTTGGTTTAGCTAAATTATTGGATACGTAAAATTTCAGTTGAATTTATTTTGCATATCTTAATAGTTATCTCAGTAAAATATTTTTAAACATAAAATTTTGATAGCTAGTTAACTCGTACCTGTTGAGAAGTCTTGTAAAACTATGCTCATTGCGCTGTACTTGCACTTATATTGTTCTTGCGTTAAAATTTCTGCATACAATTAAGTTTATCTTCAGAATCAAGCAACAGTGAAAGAATTTTCAAGCGTGTCCATTTTTAAATATTATCGCTCTTTATTGTGATGTAATTATATATATAAAGACATAGACAGTAAATTAGGAAAATACATAGCACAATGAACAGAACAATAGAAGGCTTCTAAAGTAGTACAAGTTCTATGTCTTTCAAAATTTGGAATTTAAATATATTTTGCTGATAGGCCTTTAACACATAGTCACACAAAATATTTAATCAAAAATTTAGGCAGCCATTAATCCTGGCGAACCAACTAATAAAAAGCGGGTAATAAAAAATAAGCCAAATCTTTATAACTTGATCATAAACAACGAAAGATAAACCCAAGATGAAAACTACAATGGAATGATTTCGGATTCCTTTACAAGATTCAAAATATTGTTATAAAATATACTTAAATTCATCTTTAATTGTTAATTAAATCTTACTAACAACTAAATTGGCATGAATGAAAAGACATTTTTTTTTTAATTTTAAGGGATGTACAAATTTTTGTGCAACGATATTTTCAGAAATTATAGCGGGAAAAGGCTAAAACCTTATTTAATTTTTAATTAATTAAAATTGTTTAAAAATTGCACCGATGTACGCATTCTTCAAAGTATAATTTTGTAGCAAGTCAAATTTTGTAGTAATTTTGTAGTAAGTCAAAAGTCCTGACCTGTAGAATGCTAACACAGGCACACAAACATAGATACGTTCAACATTTTTTATTCGATCGTTATGTAGGTAAAAGTCATACTACATATTATGAAAAATATTGAACTTGGCAAAATGTCCTTTTCTGGAAACTATACGACTAAATTTGATTTCTACAAAATTCAGCAGACATTTTTAAACAAATGAATGGGATTTTTTTATTAGAATCGTTATTTCTTTAGTTTCTTTTTCTGTCAAAGTATAATACTTGCACCTTATTTCATAGATTCTATCACAAATTCGAATCCATCTTTATTGACAGTTCCCGTGGAAATGATTTCTTTTCTTGACAACTCAAACAATGGAGAAAATATTTTAATATTAATGTATTTATTCAAATAAGAAGAAATGGAAATTACACAATGATTAAATAATATGAAAAAAGCTTTAAAATATTTAAATACCCTCTTAATATTTTTATTCCAAAAGTTTTGAACTCTTACGTTCAAAGCAAACTATGCTAGAAAAATGCATTGAATTAAATTTTACAATACAATTTTAATAAAACATGCATATTATCTTACTTTGAATATATATTTATTTTACGCCATAAAGTTATTTCTATATACTGTTCTCGTCAGAATAAGTTTTCACCTTTCGTCAACTGCAAAAATAAAGTTTATTGACGTTTTGTAATAATTGCTCAGATAAGTATATGAATTATCATGATAATTTAAAATAGTGAAGCATTTCAAATATTTATGAGATAAATTGCTCAATGTCATAAAACTAAATGGTCTTGACTCTTGAGCATTAAATTGATGACGTCAATTCGCATAACTTAATTTACTAAATCATAGTTAATGATAAATGTAGCTTTAAAACCGTCTGGCGTTTAAATATACATTCTCTCATCACATTATTTTTTTCTTATGCAATATGCGTAATTGATTCCAAACCTGTTATTGCTGTGGAACATTAAACATACATAATGTGGGTATAAATTGATTCAAACCGTCAACTGAGCAATTTGCCTCAAGATGACCTTTACAGAAGTCTTTTTTATACATTTCTTGAACCGTTTCTAGCCATGTTTGTTTTTATGCAAAAAAAAATGCATTTATAGCTTATTGCTGAAATTTATTGAAAACTTTTAGTATTGCTGAAATAATTAAAAGTGTTTAAGTAGATTCAGCTAAAATATTTCTGAGAGTTTTCCAAATCTCACTTTTTGTTTTATTATCTAAGAGAGTTCCTTTAGCTAATCAATTTTAGATTGATAGTGACTCTCCGCAGCAGTGGTTCCACAGATTTTCGCATATTCCCAAACAAGTCGCTAATGGCGATCAGCTAATTCATCGGTGCTGATCGCTCATGTGCATTCAATTTCAGTTCAATCACTTAGATGTAATTTCATGGTCAGAATCCCATCAAATTGCCAGCTATTGAAGCCTTAATATGTTCTCTTTATTGTATACATGAGCATCTAATAACATCATAACGTTCTCAAAATGCACAGGTATTGTAAATACATTATAATTATTCATAAATTACAAGATATTAACCGCTTAACTATTTTACTCGAGCGCCACAAGTGCATATATTTATGGAATTTTGATAGTTGTAAGCAAAAAAATAATTAATTAATAACGATTATAATTCAATATTAAAATTACTTCGAATACATAGATAAGTCAAGTATTCAATGGATTTCCATTTGAATCAAAATAAGAAAATATTTCCAAAATAGAAGGTGTCAACTTATTAGATACTAAAGAAAATAAAAGAGTTAAGGGGTTAAACATAATCCTTCTGTTTTTAACTTTCAACAATGGAAAAAATCTCGCTACTAAATATTCGATGAAACATTGAAAACGTATTGAGCTTCAGGGCAACAGTGTAATATCTTAAATAAAAAATTAAATTATCAGGAAAAATGAAAAATTGTTGGAATATTAAATTGGAACCATCAAAAAATGTTTTAAATTTTAAAACGATGTAAATTTATTTTTGTTCAATAATATTTTCGAACGCTGAATCATTTTAGCGCTATCGTGAAAACGGTGAAATTCGGCTAGATTTTTGATAAATTATAAGTTAAAAAATAATTTCTCAGATCATAATACCACAGTCCAAGACACACGCACACGCACGCATATGATCTAACTAAAATAAAGCACAAAATTGCTAACCCAAATACATTTTTCCCTGTTTTATATGACTCACTTCGAATTTAAAGAAGAAAATTAAATTAACATTTGTGTAAAATACAACTATTATTATCTTTTGATTTTCATTAGTATATTTTTGAAGAAGTCTTAATATTCTTTTAAGTTTCTCTGCAATTAAAAGAAAACGTGTGATTCTTTTTTTGTATGAAAATAGTGTCAGTACTCGCTTATATTCGTTTCAAAAGTCAAGTCTGTCCCGATTACCCATTTTTTACTCAAACGTATTTTCATGTAAGACCATAGTTAATAAAAAGACATTCAGAATTGACTACTTATTAAATTATTTTAACTTTGATAAGTTATCTAATGAATTTATTATCATTTACCACCTGTTACTATTAATTAAGATATAAAGCATAGAAGTAAATGTAAGATATTTTATTATTTCCATCATAAACATAAGAAATTAAACAGGAAAAAATGTAAACAAATTTTTAGAATTAATATCTATTCAAAAATGTTTAGTGAATAGAAATACAAATGACTTTTTTCTTCTGCATCTGATTTGAATTTCAATAAAATGTTCAATTGAAAAATTATTTTAGTTATCACTTTCACTTATTATTTCTGCGAATCTTATTTCAATATGCACTACCAAAGAACTCTTAAATTCTGATAACTCTCAAATATTCTTTTACAATTTCATAATATATAACTGAAAATTTAATTAGTATTTTACATTATTTAGTTTTTAAATTGACTATACATAAAATAAATGATAATATTGTAAAAATATGAAACGCACGAGCGTTACTTTATCTTAAATCATATCAATAGAACCAGCATAAACGAATATTTGTTTAGTAGTTGCTTGATAACTGAACTGCTTCCTATCAAATTAATGCTGCTATCAATTCTTGACGATAAAACAACCTTGATATAACCAAATAATCAATGGCAACAAACTGGATATAGAGTTAATATATTTTTGAGGTAGATTTTTATCGTATATTCCAGAAGAATGCTTCAATTGAAATTATTTTCTTCCGTTCTTTTATTTTCTAATACTTGAAATACTCATAATCTAAGCGTCGTAATCGCAGGGTTGCATAATTATACAAATAAAGCATGCAAATGGTCCCGCAACGCCGGATGTCCTCAGTGGCTCCCCAGAACTATGCGGCCCTCCTGATTTTTTATGTGAAATTTTCTGAGAAATTTAATTTACAAGGTTCATACATTCGAACTTATTCTAATAAAATTAGATATATTTGAATGTTGAAACTTTATTCGAAAAGCATTCCTAATCAACTTTTTCAAGTTTTATATTGCGTTATTTTATAACACAAAATATATACGATTTTAAAATTAAATATTATTTAAAGTCTTAAATTAATTTAAAGCAATCGCAGAATTTTTTACAATTACCAAATTCCTTGAAAAGGCACCAAGTTAAATGTTTTATTTTCCAAAAACGGTTTTGAGCAAAATTTTCCAATTTTTCCCCAAAACCGTTTCTATTGAGATCAATAAAATTACTAAAAAAATATCTGGCATTACATGTTGAAAAGAGAAAAGATAAGCCTCAGAGCATGTATTCCTCTTAATCCGGTCCATAATTGACAAAACATCTATCTCTTTCTTTTAATGATGCCCTAGTTATAGACTTTAATGAATACGAAAAAGCAAACGCATGTATTTAGAATTATGTCCAAACATTTTTGTGTCCTTCCTATGTCTACAAGCTTTTGTGTAAATGGACAGGTTAACTCACAGATGGATCAAGCTACATGGATGGAATTCGGTATTGAGTATGAAATTTTTTTAGGAGAAGTCCTTTCGTAAAAACAGTCTCATTTTTTTTTCTCTGTGCTATAAAGCTAAAAGATATTTTTTCTATACTATAACTACACTAGAATAGGTTATACACTTTTCTTTGCACATGTCTTATAAATGTAACTTATAAGCACAATATTCATGAAGATATTTTAAGAGTACTTCTAACAATTATTACTTATTACCAAAAATATAAATATTATATAAATTTGTAATTAAAAATTTATTTATTTATGGACTTCTATTCAAGTCCTAGGAAAGTCAAATAATTTTATTTTCTTCATATATTTACATTCGCATTCCCATTTCCTATTAAAATATTAACTTCATTTATTTATATATTATCGGAAATATAACTAAAAATAAATGTTTCAATGAATATGAAGTTAAAGAAAAAAATATCACAGTAATTTAACTGGCATAAAGGAATAGATAATTTTTAAAAATGCTAAGATATTAGGAAAAAATTCCATTAAGATGTTCCAACAGTGTAGTTTTAGAGGGATAAATCAACAGTGAATGATAATTTCAGAGTATTTTAACCAGTTGTGAATGTTTAGGTATAAAATACCTAGAAACCATTATTTTTGACCTCGCATTGTGAGACATTCTTATATAGTAGTATATGATAAAATCCAAGAGAAAAAATCTCTACAAATTTTTTGATAAGCAGATCCAAGACAATTCCTTTAATTCTACTTTCTTAAAAATAAAATGTTTTTGATGCATTTCTTTTATATTACTTCTCATAGCTTGTAATCATTTAAGGCAACATTTCATTCTAAATAAGAATCAAAAGCATATTGATGTCTTGTGATTTAACAGTTTTAAATTTACAATAATCAAAATAAAAATATTTGCGTCAATATTTTTATTTTGCACAATGCATGATTTTTTTTTTTGGTTCCCTGTATAAGAAAACATGGAACCAAAAATACGTTTCATAAAGGATTTTAATTTTAGAATTTAAAATTAAATTAAATTTGTATTTTGTTTCTGATACGCAATAAATCTCCTGATAAAGAAGATAGTTTTACAGATACAGTAATGGCCGCAGTTACTATATCTGTCATTATTACTGTACTATATAATATCATTTGACAAAAAAATTTGGCGATTTTTGTGGCAAAAATAAAGGATCCTGAATATTTGAGAATTTTGGTGATAGTTCCACTAGAATTCAAATTCTAATGCATTCTTTAGAACATTCGATGCCCTATCACGGAATCTATAAATTGTGGAGGCACACGGACGAAAAATAGAAGTCAGTAATCGAGAGAATATGTAGTTGAGCAAAGTTTTTCTTTAGAGTGATATTTCCAGCAAGTTTCTCTCTGAGCACTTTCCGTTGTGGTGATTGTTTTATAATAATTTACTAATACGTTGTTAATTTCTGCAAGTACTATATTGTTTACACTTAGTCTTTTTGTTTTTTGTTTTAACGTGTAGAATAAAGCATCGTTATCCGTTACTGAACCTTTTGGACTTTTCACCTTACAGCTACCAGACGATTTTTCCGTAACATTATCGTTAGATTATGCGATAATGAATAAATTCAATAAAGACTTTAACATAAATAAAAAAAATGTGATCTTGCTTCGTTTCAAATTAATAAATTTAAGATTGGTTGTTCCTTCGATCACCTATGGAATCATTATTTATGTTTTCTCTCATTAGTAATTAATTTACTAAACATGCATTAGGTTGCTAAGTAGAAAAGAAAAGTTAAAACGAGCGGTTATATTAGTTCAAAGGTTATGGTGAAATCCTAATCTTTTATTATTACAGCGACTTTATTACCCATAAGGGAAATACTAAACAAATTCACTGAAATACCATCAATCAATGTGACAGTAACAACTTAGGGAAATTTAGTCTTTCAAATAGAGAAATTTTAGTATTTAGTTCTAATTATTTGAAAAACCGATTATATAAGTCTTTATGGTCAAATATTAAACGCAAGTACGATTCTACCCGTTTTATTGCATTTCACTCTATATGGTGAAAAGTTTTATAGCAACTAATTTCTGTAATTCATTATTTAACTTGATAAAAATTGTTTAATATTTTGATAATTTTTTGAAAAAAAGTATCCAATAACTAATGATTAATTCGACATAATAAATTTATTTCTGATCTCGCATTTGGCGTAGAACAGCCAAAAATGGTTCTTCCACTAAAAATATCAAACACTTATTATTCTTTTTTTCCGCTTTACTTATACGGATGGCTTAGTTACAACAGATAAGTCATTTTTTCTTTGTTTACTGAAGATTAACATACTGCGAAAGACACTGTACAATTCGGAGGAAAATATTTCAATGCTATAATTGAATGAATCTCTTTGTATAAATTTAACAGAGATTTAATTCAATTCGATTGAATTTAATGTATTTATTAGTTATAATTTTAATCTTAACTTTTTTTGAAAAAAAACTGACTCTACTGTAACAGTAACCTTCTTATATATATGGGAAGGTTGATGAAGGGACAGATTAAGTTTACATTGAGGTAAGTCACTTTTTCAAAAAATATACTATTGCGCATTTCTTTTTCCTAATTTTTTTTTAAATTGTCCTTGCGGTGATCATTTTCTCATCTTATTATCGGTAATTTTATAATTTTGTAAGTTCATATTAAATTTACGTAAAAAATCTTAATGAGCTTCTGTTTCGACTATCTAATGAATTTTATGCATAGAACAATTACCAATGGAAACTTGAACATTACTTTTACCTTACCCTTTTTATCGCATAGCCTCTGTTTCATATTCTTCAAAAGACTATATTATTTTGGTTTATTTTTATGCAGTTTTGATAAATTTTTAGATTTCAAAATTTTTACAGCCATTTTTTAAAGATTTTCATTTTAAAATATTACGGTTGAAAAAAGTATCAAAGGTCAACTTTAATGTTTTTCCTTTTGAAATTTGTAATTCAAATGTGAAAAGTTGTGCTTCCGAAGTTTGCTTCTGTTTAGTGCTTATCTTTTTCTATGACTTTTTACCTCCTTTTAAGATTACTATCTGAAGTACCCGAAGTACAAAGGAAGTCTCTTTGCGCATGCTTTATCATTTCTCAAGAAAGATAATATCGATTCGAATCTTTTAAAATCAATAGAATGTTTCTGTGGAAATTTAGGAAACTTACAGAAAACACTAGCAGAAATATTTACAGCTAACCATATTTGATGCCATCCTCTTATACGTGTTCTCAGTTGATGACAAGTAAATATTTTATCTACAAAAATTTACTCATAGTTTATTCTAATCTTAAAGCTGAACTTTTCAAGAGCTTTAGTTTTTTATGAAATTCAATACAGCTGAACATTAATGAATAGTGTTAAACTAAGATTCATAAATTTTAATAGGATCCTCTAAGATAAATAAAGCCTCAACCTCCCGAAATTTGACCGAAACTTAAACTATGATAAATTACATTATTCTAAAGTTAGTTATAGAAAATTGAAAACGAAGTTTATTTTTTTACGAAAATTCTGAAATTGTGAATTTGACACTTTCAAAAATAAAGCTTAAATTTAAGTTATAGCATCCAAAAACAATACCTAGAATTTCTTATCACCAAATTAAAAAATATTGGTCAACCTAAAAATATTCCATCTGAAAAACCTAAAAACGTAAACCAATGGGAGTTTCTCCCTTCGACTTTTTAACTTACTTATGCATGTGCAGACTTATAAGTTTGCAATTAATACATATTATAGAGCATTTTTTTTTCGACGCATGTGAAGAAAAGCAAGTTGGCATTTTGGCCAGTTAACTCCAAATTTGATAGATATCTACAATTCTATTGATAAGAATAAATACGAAATGTCTTTTATCATTGTAGTAACATTTTTAATCATAATAAATCAATACTTTGATTCATATGATCCTAAATTTAATATAAATCTACAGTTTTGTGGTAACCATCCGTAAAATTTTACCCATCAGGCTTGAGTAGCTTTTGAGCAACCACATTTTCATTCGCAGGAACAGACACTCAAACATCCCGTCGAAAGATTTCGCCCAAAAATTTCATAAAATCTACAATATTTTTATGAAGATCGTTCACCATATTTCATCCATCTAATTTGTTGAATTTTGTATTATCGTGTTCACAGACAGATTGACATAATACCAAAAAAATGGTATTTTCTTATTTATGAAGAGGTGAAACATGGAGATTTACTGAACTCTCCAGTCTAATTCCTTGATGTTTAGAATATTTTACTTTACGAGATAATAAAAACAATCTAGAAGTTCTTTAAATATGTAATATCAATTAGCAGTTAATGTCTATGTCTCATTCCAAATGAACCGGTGAAATTTCGGCTTGCTAAAATCATATTATTAATGTAGTAAATGTAAGAAATAGAGATAAAGCCATGGTTTTAGTTTATGTAATAAAGTTTTAAATACGTCCTCTCTTTTTTTAATAATTATTTTAACGATGGTCGAAAAATAAATTCACTTTCTTTTATCTATACTTATAATAAAGCTCAATGTGGTGTGTGTGTGTGTGTGTGTGTTGGCGCTCTACAGACCAGACCATTCAACCTACAGCTACCAAATTTGGCACGTGTATACCTTGGAGGCCGGGAATGTGCACCTGGGGATTATTTTTTCAAATTTTTAACTATAATTTTATTTATTTAAAAATTAATCGAAATTTTGACGTGTTTCTGCTATAACTGCCGAAAATATTACCGCACAAAAAAGATTTTTACATGAAGTTAAAGATAAAAAACTTATCTTTTAAAAGATACTACTGTTTTAATCTTAAAATTAAATTTCTATTTTTAATGAATTTTTAAATAAATATTTTAACTATGTTTTTTAATAATTTTTTTTGTCAAAAATAAAAATGAGCATTAAGCACGTTTCACATTCATGAGAAAAAAATAGCTTTTTTCAAAGTGTTGCCATCACATTGATTAAAGCTCTAACTGAAAATAAATTAAATCTTTTTGGAAATGAAATCTGCAAAAATATAATTTTCGGCAAGTGTCTGTAAGAAATGAAACAAATATGAAATATTATTTTTTCTAAAAAATAAATTCAAGAAAAATTATTTTATGATCTTTTACACTCTCTATACAGGGTGTATATTCAGTCCCGAACCATTTTGATATTTAAGGACTCATAAAATAATGAAGATATAAACAAACTTATGGCATTTATTGATGGAATAACTCATATATTTTCCTTTTCAGGTTTGAATATTTTTACTTTTGTAAATATCGTCTGCGCGTGTTTTTAATTTCAGATAATTTCATTTTCCAGTCTAAATATCTGTACTTTTCTAAATATCGTCTGCTTATTAATTGCATTTTTCTCTCTTTTGTTTTTGGCAACTATTGAAATGTTATGTTTACTCTTGATGTGTTTCTTCTATGTAGTACTTTTGTATGTGATGTTTTATTCGATCGGATATTAAGGAGAATGCATACACAACAAGAGAAAGCACAGATTTTATGGTGGTCATAGAGTTAATTTCCAATCAACTAAATCACTGACTTTTAAGAGTTAATTTCAAATCACTTAAACTCACTGATTTATGAAGATTTGAATATCACTATTCAATAAAAAAAAAGGATAATTTTAGATTTTTCATCGATCGTTTCAAAGAAAATACGCCAATAAGCGCGCAGGTTTCTCAAGATTAATTGGCCTAAGATTATGAAAATGGTGAGTTTTTCTAAATTTTTAACATTTAAAACTTCATAAATAAGTCTTAGTTGATCGTGGAAAATAGAAACATTCATTCATTTATTTAAAATTTGGTGTGTCCAGAATATTTATCAGAATATGATACCTTACTGCATTAAATTTAGACTTCATAATTTTTGAAATATATTTATAAGCAGGAACAAAATATTATTATTTATTTCATTTCAATCATTTGAAAGCAAAACTAAAAACTGAATTTTATACTGAATCTCAGAAATTTTTGTTGAATTATTGTTTGAGATATTACATAAATTACGAAAAATATTTTGTAGTTAACATAAGACTTAAATACCGAGCGATTCTGTTTACAATACACATATTCAATAATAATAATAATTAATAAATAACAATAAAGATGATAAATAAAATAAAACGCTTGGTTTTATTAAAAAATATCTTAATATTAATTGCAATTTCGTCATTTACATTTTAAATTAAAGTTGAAGTTTTACCGGAAATGGCAACAAATTAGCAAAATATATATAGTAAATTGAACGAAACGATCTAAACAATATGAGTTTGGTATGACTATCAAAATTTGAAGATTAAAAATGTTTTGTTTGAGAATCCTTTAAGAGACCAGTTACTTAAAATATTTAATTGAAAATTATAGCGAGCGGTAATACTGGCGAACTGGCTGGTCGCCAAAGGCGGCTAGTAATTTATAAGATGAAAGTCTACAGCCATATCTTAAGACCTACAACACATTATATTTTTATTAGAGACTTTCTTTTCCATTCGATATCAAAACACGACGAGGCAGGGGTATCAAAAATACAAAGTCGTCTTTGTAAAACAAGTAGCATCGAACAGAATTAAGGAAAAAAAATTAATTTTGTTAATTAAATTTGTGTACAGGTATTTAATATTTCTCGACTCAAAACTATGAAGATATTGATAGAATCGATGAATTATTAATACAAATAGAAAATTTACTGCAATTACCTTTCATCAAAAACTTAAAGTGCAATGAAACAAACTTTAAGAATCCGCATATCTTTTATTGAAATTAATGTATATTAAACATATCTAAAGGATTTATAATTCTTTCCTTTGGTTTAGGAAAGAAGTGATTCTAAAATGTATTACATTTATGGATGTAATTTTTTTTTTCCTTCACAATGAAAATCAAGGCCATCACTTGATTACAAAATAAAATTTTTAACTAATACAAAATTAAAATTTTATGATCATAAAACAATCAAAAAATGGAAAATTGCAAATATACGCCAAATTTTATTTACTCCATTTTAGCTATAACTCATGGTTGGTTATTTATTGGACTTTTTTAAAGCAAAACCTATTTTTAGCTCTTGTGAAAAATATCTTAGTTCGGAAAAACAATTCGGTTTGTTGCAAAACCATGACAAAATTTTAAAATGGGAGATTACAAATATTATAAGCCAAATTTTCTTTAAGTAATTTTAACGTTCATTTAAATTTCCTTGGTGTTGGTTGTTTCCTGAATTTTTATGAAAGAAGAGCTATTTTTGGCGCTTGTCAAAAATTGAGTTTGAAAAAATATAGCAGTTTGTTGAAAAACCAAATTTGTAAAGTTTCTTAAGGCAGATATAAAATGAAACTGCATGATTTTTATTTCCATGATTTTCTATCTCTTTTCCCCTCTAAAGAATGTCAGTCTATTATTACTTAAAATGAAAAATTCATGCAAGATGTAAACAATACACCATTCAGTTGAGAATAAATTTCAAAAATATCTGGCATCATGAATGAGTTTATTTCTTATTTCATAACATATAGAAAAAAACTGTTGTTTAAGTCTCATGTAAACTACATAATCGATCTTTGAAAGCATAATTTACATTTTCAAACGTATAAATTCGAAAGAGTGTAAAGGATTTTTTTCAGTAGATACAAAACAATGCTGTTATCATCCCCATTCAACGTAGATGAATAACAATAGAAAATGACAAAATTTCGAAATTTTTGATATATCTGACACGATTTATTTGAATTTATTTGTTTGCTTGGATACATAAATAAAGCGAAGATTCTTAAATGTAAATGCTAAGACAGTGACCTTTCATTTGAAATTTCAAATTTTTATTGAAATAATTTCAGATAGAAAACTGAATTTACCCCCAATAAGATGTTTTTATATTCTTACATATTTGAATTCTTCTTTATTATATTGATTTTATTTTTCTTTCATATTACCTTTCAGAATAGGGAAGATCGAAGAAATAACTCAGTCTCTATCCGTGTTAATAATAAAGATGAATTAGTATTTCTGCTTATGAAAAAGAAGTGAGTATATGCGTTAGCGCTCTACAGGTCAAATCATCAAATCTATAATTACTACATTTGGCATATAAAAACCTTGAAAGGTGAAATGCGGCCTCGAAGCTATTTTTTTCCAGAGTTTTAATTAATGAAAGAATAGAAATGAAATAAATATTTAATTCATTAATTAAAATTGAAAGATTTTGGCATTTTTCAACCATGATTCCCAAAAGTATTGCAGAAATATAATTTTCATATAGTTTTAAAATTTTTAAAAGTGCACTTCTGGTGATACCAATTTAATAGTTATGAAAACAAATTACCTTATTTTCAAAAATAAATTTCATTTTTGATCTGAAATACAAACCTTTCCATTATTCCATCAAATATTTAATAACGAAATTTTATTCCATTATTGAACAGCTAAGAAAGGGAGATCCTGTTGTTTGTTGTTTCTTATGGCACTTGCCATGGACAAGCCCGCTGTTACGAAGACAGCGATTTTAAGCCGGTGGGGGAGCATCTCTTGTTTCTATAATAGCGCCAACTAGGACCAAGAGTACGACTTCGCTACTCACGCATCACTCATTTGTTTGCACAACCCCTTTTTACAGGAGGGCACATTCACGGATCTCACAGATAGAACAACGGAAGAACAACCATGCCCAAACCGGGACTCGACCCCAGGACGCCCAGATCAAGGGGAAGACGCTACCCCTATGCCAGGACGCCTGCAGGGAGATCCTTTTTAATATTGGACAATTTATATGAAAAATAAGAAACTGATATTGCTGTACAGCCAAAGTTAAAGAGTAGATGGATTACCTGATGTAAAATAGATAAGATCTCTAAAGGGTTTTATAGTTTAAGTTTTTATTAGCACTATAATAGCATGGGACTCGATTCTATCAGGGTAGTTCGTATATGCAAAGAAGAGAATATATGTAAGGCTATTAAAATAGTATTGCTTTAATATTTTACATATGTCAAGAGGGAATAATGGATCTGAATTTATGTTTAATGATGTTACTGGTATTAAATATAACCAATATCTCTGGTGAATCTTTAGATTAGTAATTAATTATGGTAGAAGGTCTTAAAATTTACTGATTGAACATAAAACTTATATAACGGAAAACTAAATGCATATTTTTTTAATATAAGTACAAAATAGATAAACACATACGGAGCAACGGGTATAGCAGCTACTTTAATATAAGATTTCATCTTAAACATTATTATTCAAATATAATCGAAATACAGAATACAGATTAGCTTTGTAGATATTGACATATTCGTCAAATTTTCAAACATTATGACTCGAGTACCAAAAATCGAGTATTTCCAAATAAAACTGTTAATCTAAAAGCAGCAAAAACGTCTTTTTAAAATTACAAACATCAGAAGCTGAAATTTTGAAAGAATTTTCTGTCAAATAACCCCCCTCCCTCCCCCTCCAAAAATTAAACCACTTTACTATTTAAATTTCTTGTCTGTTCTGTAATAATTGGTTAAGGAAATGTGACTGCATTTTAAGCCTCATTAGCATTTTTAATTTAAAAAAATAATTCGGTTTTCCATTTAGAAGAAAATTTATTTTCTGACCAGACAAAGTTAAAACTTTTATTCTGAGGATTTCGAAAATTTAATTTTTAGCTCATAAAGGTACATGGATAAATTTTTAAGCATATATCCTGTAAAATATTATCACCAAACGTTTGATTTGAATCCCAATAAATAAATGAAAGATCAACAGTGAGAATATATATATATATATATATATATATATATATATATATATATATAT